>OY986051.1:22118754-22356171 GCA_963920205.1 Stenodema calcarata
GGACGGAAGCACCTGGATTCTTCCAAGAGAATTAACTGAGATGTAAGCGAACCACCATCCGCCAACTCCAATAACTCTGCTAATTCCTTAGCGGCTAATAATTCTGACGTCAAACCGCCGGTTCCCCGTATTTCATACGCTGAAATTGGAATTTTCAAATTAGCACTTGGGTATTTTTAACGCGACTTTAATCAACTGACGGCTCTTTTACATATGCATGGGCTCCTACTCGATTATAAATACAGGTATATACTCAAAGTAACTGAGAGGGTTTAAGGGAAATGCAATTTTTCTCAGTTGTGAGCGGGGGTGGATGTTTATAATTGAAACTGCCGGAAAGAAAGTTTTGATAGGGCGAGCTTCAAGTGAAAAACCTAATTAAGGCGCCGATTATCGAGTGTTCTTGAGCTGCTTTCTCGAAAGTTCTTCAACAATTTACGCTCACTATACTTCATTTGAAAAGTTGGAAAAAAGTCACGCTACGGAGTACAATGTATCGAAAAGTTCGGATGGAATGGTTGAGATGAATACAACAGAACAACAGATAACAGAACAGCAGAACAACAGAACAACACAACAAATCCTCCTAAATACGCCAAATCCCTCAGTTTCTTACTTTCTTGGTTGATGTTCTAATTGAGGTACTATAAAGAAAAATACTCAATTTCATAAATTAAATCTATTTGTGAAACGTGGAAAGAAAAGAAAAAAATTACAATTACGGAGCTCCGATTAGAAAGAAAGGAAAGTAAAATTGAGACTTTGATGAATAGAAAATAAACTGAGATCTATCAGTGAGGAATTGAGTTCGTTCGCGATATTTTGAAAAAATGGAGAGGTCCGACCTTGAACGATGAATGTCCCTCGCCGTCCTCGTCTGGGATGTCCAAAACCACCAGCCGTCGGCGGATGCAGGCTTATTGACCTGCAGATGCTGCAGGTGTTGGACGCACGTAGTGATGGTCCAGGGAATCCTCCTCGTGGGGAATGCAGACTTACGGACCTGCAAAGCTGCAGGTGTGGGACGAATCGGGATGATCCTCCTCGTGGGGAATGCAGACTTACGGACCTGCAAAGCTGCAGGTGTGGAACGAATCGGGATGATCCTCCTCGTGGGGAATGCAGACTTACGGACCTGCAAAGCTGCAGGTGTGGAACGAATCGGGATGATCCTCCTCGTGGGGAATGCAGACTTACGGACCTGCAATGCTGCAGGTGTGGGACGAATCGGGATGCTGTTTCCAATGGAGTTGTAGAACAGCCAGACTTGGGTACTTTGAATACCCTCCAAAACACACTATAAGAGAGTGCAGGAAAACGAGATGGCGGAAGCAGCAATTCTCGTTGGGTTTGTGCTCCTGAGAAGGGACTCTTGGTACTGGCTGGCTCGCGGAACGAACGACGGGGAAGGGGCGCGATAACACTTCACAACACCTCACAACACTTAGAGTTCAACACTTAGAGTTCAAAGATAGAACAAAATAAACATAAGCCTGCTGGTGGATGTAGTTGCGAGAACATACCGCCCACCTAAATTTGTGAAAATTTATTAAGAGGAATTATAAGGATCGGTGGTAAGAGGAAGAAGAGGTACCAGCTTGGATGCTGAACGTCGGAATGAAGAAGAAGCGGTTTGAATTGTCGCCACCCTTATGACTCCATCAGCACCTGGATGGACCGAGGTCACTCGGGCGAGGGGCCAATTCATTGGAGAACTGTCTGTCTTCAGCAAAACAAGATCGCCGACTTGCAAGTTTGGAGTCTTCCTGTGCCACTTTGCTCTGCCTTGCAAGGTGTGTAAATACTCCAAACGCCAACGGTTCCAGAACTGATCGGACATCTTCTTAATAATTTGCCAACGGGAGAGGCGATTGTCGGGAAGATCATGCAAAGATGGCTCTGGTACGGCCAACAGTGGTCTTCCAATAAGGAAATGTCCTGGCGACAAATAGTCCGTTTCTTCTGGGCTGGTGGATAAAGGGCATAGAGGTCTCGAATTGAGGATAGACTCTATCCTTGAAAATAGCGTGCTGAATTCTTCAAACGTTAATGGCGAATCCCCAGCGATCTTCTTCAACAATGTTTTGCTCGACTTCACCCCGGCTTCCCAAAGGCCTCCGAAGTTGGGACTGTATGGTGGATTGAAGTTCCATTTGAAACCATACTTGGTACAGTAATCATTTATGGCATCTTGAGTCGGATTATTCTTGTACCATTCTAGGAATTCTGTCATTCGGTTGGCTGCACCAATAAAATTCAATCCGCAGTCTGAAAATATTTCAAGAGGAAAACCTCGACGAGAGGTAAATCGAGATAGAGTGGCAAGAAAGGCTTCGGTTGTAAGGTTTGTCACCGCTTCTAAATGGACAGCTTTGCTCGCCATGCATACAAAAATACATAAATAAACTTTACTCAATGAAGCTTTGCGTCGTAAAGATTCTCTCATTACAAACGGGCCGGCAAAGTCTACGCCCACCTGTACAAATGCCCGCCCACCCTGAAGGCGGCAGGGGGGTAGATCACCCATTATTGGAGTGATACCTCTTGCCTTTGATTTATAACATTTAATACAATAAAATGTCCTTTGCCTCACCAATCGTCGGAGTGATGGCACCCAATATTTGGTTTGTATGAGAGCTTGTAACGTGCTGGGCCCTGGGTGGAGATATACTTTGTGAAAATGATCTACAAGCAACTTGGTGAAATGTGCCTCTACAGGAAGCAGAACAGGGTGTCTATGGTCATCTGAAAGGTTTGCATGTCTCAATCGACCTCCAACACGCAAAATTCCCTTAGGATCCATAAAAGGTTGAAGCTTGATGAATTTCTGAATTACTGATTCAGGCTTGTCGGGAGTTCCGTTGAAGAAGAAATGAGATTGAACTGCTTTGATGCAAATCCAACGGGCTTCTTCAAGGTCTGGAAGAGTATACGCTCCAATTCGCTTCGATTCACCGAACTGGGCAGCTCTTTTGTTCTTTATGCACCTTTTCATCCAAGCTATAGATCGCATAAGTTTGAGGAGTGATGAAAACCGCGACATCCACTGGACAAAGTGAGGCGGATTCGGGAGAGCGACCATTGTGGTTTTATTTGATGTCATCTCAGGAAGCTCCGAAGGGACTTCTTGAGGAACGGATGGCCACAATGTTTCAGGAAGCCTCAACCAAGATGGTCCGCTCCACCACAACTGGAAGTTGATGAGGTTTTCAGGACTTAAACCCCTTGATCCGCAGTCTGCTGGATTCATCTCAGATTGAACGTGATTCCAAGAGTGTGCTGGAATCAAGTTGTTGATTTCCGTAATGCGGTTACCTACAAAGGTCTTGAGTTTATAAGATGGTGTATTGATCCATCCTAATACAATCGTTGAATCTGTGAAGAATTTGGGATGTAGACCACCGTGAGGAAGGTTCTTGATGAAGGATAATGTCGTTTCGTAGAGTCTGGCCAACAATAAAGCTGCACACAGTTCAAGACGTGGGATAGAAATCTGCTTGACCGGAGCGAGCTTAGTTTTAGCTACGAGGAGACGAGATGACGTTTCGGTGGGGCAGATGACTTGTAAGTATAACACCGCGCAATATGCCTTGGAGGACGCATCTGAAAAACCCACAATTCTGTACTGGATGATATTTTCAGAAAAAATATAACGAGGAATTTTGATATGGGAGAAAAATTTAAGTTGAGTTACGAGGGTGGACCACTTCTCTTCGATGTCGTCGGGAATGGGTTGATCCCAACCTAGCTGCTCCTTCCACAAATCTTGCACGAGACTCTTCATCACGATGACTGCAGGAGACAGAAAGCCAAGCGGATCATAAATTTTGGATACAGCAGACAAAATACCCCTTTTTGTAAAAACAATGGTGGGTAACGAAATGGAGTACGAAAAGTGATCTGCCGTTGGGTCCCATTGCAAGCCTAATATTTTAAGTGATATATCATCACTCTCTTGCAAAGAAATCGATGGTTCTCCTGAGTTATCCTCTTGAGAAACTGCACGAAGGATTTCATTGCAATTACTTGCCCACTTACTTAACTTGAATCCTCCGCGTTCAAACATTCCTATAAGTTGCTGCTGTATACATAAGGCTTCTGATACTGATCGTGCTCCGGAAACTATATCATCGACATACGAAGAGCCTAGAAGTACATTTACAGCATCTGGAAAGTCGTGGCCTTCATCCATACACAGCTGATGAATTACTCGAAGAGCCAAAAATGGCGAACATCCGAGTCCGTATGTCAGTGTATTTAATTCAAATTGTTTTATTGGTTTTTCAGCATCAGGTCGCCAATATATATGCTGATATACACGATCAGCCGGGTCAACAATGATCTGGCGATACATCTTCACTATATCAGTGACAAATGCAATAGGATGTATTCGAAAATTCAATAGAATGATACGAATGTCGTTTTGTAGTTTAGGTCCGACATGTAAGCTGTCATTCAAAGAACCTATGGTTGTTTTGACAGATGCATCGAAAACAACTCGCAATTTCTTTTGTCCTCGGTCGATTTTGAAAATACCATGATGAGGTATTACGAATTTAGCAGACCTGTTTGTCGGAGCCATATGGTTCAAATTCACGTATTCCGTCATAAAGGCTGAATATTGTTCTTTAAACTCCATATTTCTATCCAACTTTGTTTCCAAATTGCGATAACGCTTCAATGCGATGGCAGAAATATGAGGGAAAACGGGGGGGTCGTGTTTGAAGGGAAGCTTAACCACATACCGTCCCGATTCCGTACGATAATGATTTTTACAAAAATGATCCTCACATTCAAACTGATCAGGGGAAATGAGGAGCTTTGTTACTGATGGCTCTTCTAATTCCCAAAAACGTGTCAAATTTGTGTTCAAATCGTCTGGTTCGCATGAAGAAATCATCAATGAAGTGCCAACGGGAGGTGAAGAATCACCGTATTTCCCGATGACAATAAATCCGAATATAGATTCGAATAATTTGGGAAGATCATCCTTTATAGTGATTGGCGAACCTTTCCAGATTTCGCTAAATAAATCCGCTCCGAGTAAAATGTCAATCGATGCTGGTTTCCAAAATTGTGGATCGGCTAGCTCAAATTGTTCATAATTATAGACAATATGGTTTGGAACAGGAACGGTAGGTAGGTAAGAAGTTATATTCTTTACCACCATAACGTCAACATGTACCTGTGGAGCAATTTTATTACGAGGTTTTATCGTACATAATAATTGGCCTTTTATTCCCTCAAATAGTGTCTGTCCAATACCACTTATTTTCTTGTGACTATATTTCATTTGCAATCCCAATTTATTGAAACATTTTTGCGTGATGAACGAGTAATGAGAAGCCGAATCAACAACAAGTCGCACAGGTTGAAAATGACCTTGAGCGTCTAAAATATCAGCAACTACCGTTCCGAGAATGACATTGATATCCTTGTGTGATGTTGAACTAAGAGAGGTTCCATCGGGATTGGATTGTTTTGTTTGAGTAGACGCGACAGCTGGACCGGAGTTCGAAGGATTACCTGCAGGTTCGATGTGTAATAATGTATTATGACGATGATTACATACCTTACAAGTCCACTTCGACGGACAAGAATGCGTGTTATGACTGGCAGATAAACAATTTTTGCATCCTTTCCAATTTTTTAGAAGGTTCAATCTTTGATTTGGGGAGAGTGAATAAAATGTTGCACATTTTGCGACAGCGTGTAAGTTTCCTTTACAAACCGGGCAGTTTGACTGAACTTCCGACTTGGATGGTTGTTTTGTTTCGGAACTAGCGAGTAGTGAGGGTTTCGTAGTAGGTTTGGGCATCTGCTTTGATTTAAATCTATCACATGACTTCTCATTATGCTGCTGATGCTCCATGCTACTACTATTTTCGGCTAATTGTAGCGCAATACTATGTTCTCGAACAAATTTGGTCAACACATCATAAGTTGGAAATAAAACATGTTTGTGCGCTACCTCAAACTTTTGACGCGTAACAGGATCCAAACAGCGAATCGCCAAATAGAATAGTAAAAAATCTGACTCCTTGGGGATATTTAACAATTTTAGCGCAGCTATGTTGTCAGAAACTTTAATCAAAAATGTACGAAGAGATTCATGAGTAGGTTTGCCCTGCTGCGGCCGAACTGATAATATATTATTCAGATACGTGTTGGCTAAAAGGCGATTATTGTTATAAGTATCCATCAAAGCATTCCACGCAACTTCAAAATTAGATTCCGATAATGGTAAATGGTTGATGAGGGAGGCTGCTGTACCACTAACAGAACCAACTAAATAATGGAATTTTTCCATATCGGTCAACGACTCGTCTCGGTATACCAAAGATGTAAAGGTATCTCGGAATTTAGGCCATTCCGTGATCTGACTACCATTGAAGTGAGGAAGAGTAATTTTGGGCAAATTTCTCGAAGAACGGGAATCTTGCCATGTGATGTTGGGGTTGAATGTAGTAGACGTGGATGCACGAGGTTGGTCGCTGTTGAACAATTTTTCAAAATTAGCATGAGATTGATAGTAGCAATCAAGGACCTTTGACCTATTAGCAGAATCATACTTCGACGGGAATTCTGTAAGCTGATCATACTCATCATATAGCATCAAGAGTTTTTCATAATATTCTTCAAAATGGGTAAAATGTTTTTCGATCGTCCTAAACATACCTTTGAACAAGTCACGAGAATCTGGATCATTCACAGCCTGATTACCCTTGTCGTTAATTCGAACTACTTCCTTCGCAGCCAACAGCATAGATTTGCGTACAACTTCAGCCCTTTTGGTGAATTCGTTTTGCTTAGCACCTTCCGCTGCCTTTTTTGGCTCTTCTTCCATTATGAATGATGATAATGACGAAGAAAATAAAAAAAGGTTTGAAGGATTGGTCACGTGAGTAGGGGAAAGATTGGGAACAAGTCTCAATTACAATGTTATAGATGGGATGAAACTCGCAACTACATCCCCTTTTCGGAATACAATATTACCGATGTAATGAAAATTGATAATAATGTTGATGGTAAACTTAATTGATAATAAACTTGCCGTCCTAATAGTTATACGATCATCATATAAAAATATGCAAAGCACATAAAACATCAATTGACATGCAAGTAATTCGTGCAGGCAGGTATAAAATTTGTGAAATATACGTAAATATAAATTGTGAATTATACTCAATATAATAAAAAATATGCGTTCGAATTCTAAACTTGAATCAATTTTAATACAACTCTTTCCACGTGAAGAAAAACCACGCTCTGCTACCAGAATGTTCTTACGAAGAACAGAATTGAGGTACTATAAAGAAAAATACTCAATTTCATAAATTAAATCTATTTGTGAAACGTGGAAAGAAAAGAAAAAAATTACAATTACGGAGCTCCGATTAGAAAGAAAGGAAAGTAAAATTGAGACTTTGATGAATAGAAAATAAACTGAGATCTATCAGTGAGGAATTGAGTTCGTTCGCGATATTTTGAAAAAATGGAGAGGTCCGACCTTGAACGATGAATGTCCCTCGCCGTCCTCGTCTGGGATGTCCAAAACCACCAGCCGTCGGCGGATGCAGGCTTATTGACCTGCAGATGCTGCAGGTGTTGGACGCACGTAGTGATGGTCCAGGGAATCCTCCTCGTGGGGAATGCAGACTTACGGACCTGCAAAGCTGCAGGTGTGGGACGAATCGGGATGATCCTCCTCGTGGGGAATGCAGACTTACGGACCTGCAAAGCTGCAGGTGTGGAACGAATCGGGATGATCCTCCTCGTGGGGAATGCAGACTTACGGACCTGCAAAGCTGCAGGTGTGGAACGAATCGGGATGATCCTCCTCGTGGGGAATGCAGACTTACGGACCTGCAATGCTGCAGGTGTGGGACGAATCGGGATGCTGTTTCCAATGGAGTTGTAGAACAGCCAGACTTGGGTACTTTGAATACCCTCCAAAACACACTATAAGAGAGTGCAGGAAAACGAGATGGCGGAAGCAGCAATTCTCGTTGGGTTTGTGCTCCTGAGAAGGGACTCTTGGTACTGGCTGGCTCGCGGAACGAACGACGGGGAAGGGGCGCGATAACACTTCACAACACCTCACAACACTTAGAGTTCAACACTTAGAGTTCAAAGATAGAACAAAATAAACATAAGCCTGCTGGTGGATGTAGTTGCGAGAACAGTTGAGAAATTATTGTAATACTCAGTTGAAATTGCCACTATTGTTTTCGCATTCGTCTTCTTCAAATTGAAGGTGTGAATTAAAATTGAAGAAATTCAATATGGTGTTTCAAGTAAGTTGATGGAGGAATCGAGATTTCTGGTTTTTTGGTTTTTATTTTTTAATGATTTCCAAAATCATTTGAACAATTTAAAGTGTTATTTTTTTTATATGAATAACTGGATGAAACAGAACCTGCTTGGTTTTCAGAGGTGAGACAATGAAATACCTGCAGGACGGTTAAATGAGGATTTGGGATCATTTGTGAATCCACAAGGATTCACATTGTCCCATGGCCCAAAGAGAAGTCTGTTGTTACAAGGCGAGTCTAATATGTACAGGAAGATATTGGGTTTGATACACTTTTCATCATCAGGGGGTCGAATGGACTGGCAGTACAGCGAGGTGTAGGGAATAAGGGCCAAGAGGTGTTCGAGATGAACAGTGACGTGCGATCGAATTAGATTGATTTACCGTCACTCGGATTTTGTGAGCTCTTTCAAATGCAGCAATTTGTTCAAGAGTATCAACGAGAAAAACCAGAAAATCATCATTTCCCCTGCTAAGTATGGTTTTTATCAATTATGATTCTATCCCAGTCGATTGTTAATTTTTTTATGAAAATTAGCCTTAATACATGGATAATGTATGGTTCATTTCTACAAGGGCTTTACGAGCTTTGCGTTCGATTTCAAATGTCCTTCACAGATCCAGTAAAGGGTTTCATATTTTTACAACTCTGGTCTTTTCGTAGTGAAGGGATTAGCCAGCTAACTTGTAAGATCAAGTTATTCCAGGGTGAATAGGATCAATTTCTACATGTTTTAAACTATGTTTAAACCTGGCTTTTCTCGGCAGTTATTTTGGTTTATTATCTTCGATAATGAACCATTGGAATCGCCCAAAGAAAAAAAAATTTTAACCCCCCCTCAAAATTTGTTGGTTTACGTTTCAAGATACGTAGATTCAGAAAATCGAATAAAAAAAAATCCGTCCGTCCGCCGTACGCCGTCCGCCGTACGCCGTCCGCCGTACGCCGTCCGCCGTACGCCGTACGCCGTCCGCCGTACGCCGTCCGCCGTACGCCGTACGCCGTACGCCGTCCGCGCCACTTTGCCCAGTTAGCGTTGAGTTAAAATTACGAAATTTTTTTTATGGGTTTCGACCAACCCCACAATGGTCCTCGAAACTTTTCATAACCCTAGGTCAAGGGGAAGGGGTTCAAAACGAATTTTGAAAATTTGAAAATCTCATATCTCGAAAAATTCATATAGAACGGTATGTTTTTTATTTCATGTTTAGATAGAGTTTGTTCCGTAGAATTTTTTAAGACCATCCGCAGCTTTGTACGACCAGCCGTTCGTTCACAATGACGGCTCAAAGATTGTGCCTCACAACACGATCGTGACTCAAATTGTTGAAATACAGGTCCATTTTCATACTAACAAGCTCTTTGGAACATCATATGGCTAAAATGATGTCGAGTTTGTTGTTCTGAGGTGCGTTTCGTGCTACGGAAATGAAGGTAATTTCGAATGTTTGTTGGTAGGTAGTTCTTTTATAGAAAAATTATTACCGACGTAGTATTAAAAACCCCAGAATTACATCGTATTAATTAATCATAATTAATAATAATAATTATTATTAATAAATACAAATTATTAATACCTAACAATAAATTATAATAATTTTCACTAGGTACTTGATAAAATTGTTAATAATTAGTGATAATTGATAATAAATATTAATCTAACATTTACGATCTTGACATTTGGACCTAGTGATCTAGACAGAAGGGTGATCTGCACAAGGAAGATAATAAACCGTTGTGTCAAGAATTTGCAGAGTTTTTTATTCTCCTGATTTAGGTCCATATACCCAAAGGTGATCGAAAAAAAAGAAAGGTGATTGGGATGGGGAAAGTAAATGAATCGCCATTGTTCGTCGCTATCCCATAAGTCGTTATAAACAAATAATATTTGTATGTTTGTTTTCTCATAGGGCCAGAAGGAGTAGATAGAAGAGACTACTCGATTCTGGCCGTCCTATTACTCAGCGACGTGGCCAATGCAGCAAAATGGAGTTTGGAAGGAAGTTTATAAGGAGCAGTCTGAGGTCATTGCCTGGTCCACACTGAGCATTTGGTGCGGCAGCGGTAATGCGTTCTGCAATCTGATTGGTTGAAAGCCAGCCCGGAATAATGGTGGATGGCTAGATGTTTTTGGTTATATCGTAGTGTTGTCAAGTGTTACAGTTCTCGAACGACTACTACTATTTGGCAGAAAATACAGTTGGTAGAATTATATTTCATCAAAAATATAAACGTAATCACAATCAACGAAACGACGCTGGAAACAAAATGGTGCACGCACCGCAGCCGCACCACTTTTTGAACGCAGCAGCACCTGCCGCTTCATGTCAGCAGTCACTCTATCAACTTAACTGAATAGTTGGGGGCGAGGATCACATGCCAAGCAACACAACCAAACCTTTCGCACGTCAAATAAATAGGTTAAGTCAGTAAGACAGAGCACCTTCAACATGAAAAAGCCCTTCGTAAAAAAAAGACATCGTTTCCCTTGGGCAGAATAAGACGTGGAAGGATGAAAGAAAGCAAGAATTACTCGTAAGGGACTTCTTGCTAGAAGCTCAGCACTGCGAAAAAAAGAAACTATATCCGTGGCAAAGAGACCGAGCTGTTATAAAGGGATAGCAGTTTCTTTTCTGTGGTTCGTTGAGAAAGATTCATTTCATTCTCAACGCCGTTCATGTCACCGATTTCTAAAAGGTTTGAAAGGCCCCTCAAGGGCCCGTCACTTTTTTTCTCCTCTGCTTCTTCAGCAACTTTTTTTCTCATTCTCAAAGAAGCTTTTGCTTTCCTCAAGTTTTTTTATTCTCTTCCGCCGACCTCGCAGCTTCGGACTCCATCAAAAATATGGGCCCATTGAGTAAAGATTTCAGCGATGAAGAGGTTTTGTATAGGTTTATATTAAGCCTTCCGCTTGAGGAGATAAACACGTATTTCGACGATCGTTCCGTCCAGGGGGAAATGAGAGAAGTGGAAAAGGTTGGGGTTTTTCAATTGGGAGATGAAAAGAATAATTTATGAAGGCAAATTAGGGAGACACGATTCTAGTAAAATAGCACTTGAGTTGTTTTGGGTTGTGTGTTAAATGTAATCGTAGATCCAAATCACAACAAATTACGAACAGTTGTGTTTTATTCATTCAAACATCACTATGAGTGTGTGGTGAAGGGATGAGGGCTGGGGGTTGTTTTCGAACTTTGGCGACTAATTAGTTACTTACACGGAATCAGTGATATCAGCGAGACTGCGAGACCTGTTCAAGAAGTCCCTTTCATGTGGTTTCTTGCAAACCTCCATAGTAATATTAGTTCGGATTGTCTCGGTAAGAAACTCTTGTTACCGGGTGGTGGTTGTTCAATACCGTCATTGAACAGAAACCTTGCCATGTGAATTCGTCATCATTAACTAAAGAACCGGTAAATTAACAAAACAACCAACGCAATAGATACGACGGTAAACATGCGAGGGAGGAGGACCGTGGTAAATGTGAACATCGTAGAGGGCATTTGTACCACTGTGAATTATCATGATGGTATTTATGAACCGCAAGAATATGGCGAACTCCTTTGGATTCTGACATGAATATAACGCAAACTTCCTCGGAATTCCAAGATTCACACCTACTCACCAAATGTAGCCAAATAAGATGAAGAGATCAAAATAAACGGGAATAACAACAACAACAAAATGCATCTGGGAAGAGCATGCTGAGAATTAAATTCATGGTGAATGAGACCGATGACATACCCGATGAAGAAGAAACGTTTTTTCGACTGTTTCTAATTCTGTTTCAATTCTAACCTCAATCTAAATCAGTTTCCCGAACGATTTTGGGATCTCAGAGAAAATGTCAGTTGGACAACGTTGAAGTAGCGCCAGTTGAAGTAAGCCAGTTGGGGGCCTCGTCTCGTCTTTAAAATTATATAAAGAACTGTATAAAGTGGGCCTGGAATTGAGCTGGAGCGATTATCGACCCCTAGGAAACCAGTATGAACACTATTACTCTATTCGTTTTGCATAGTATGAGAATGATTTATAAGGAACAGTGATCTACAATGAAATATTTACTTAACCGTTATGGAATAATTCGCAGCCTTTTTTTTTCATTCTTCAAAATAATATAGTTATTATACCTATTACTCAGATGACCAGTTATCCAAAAATTTCACGGAGTCCGTTCTTACTAAATTAGTTCGTGTCTCCCATACCCTTAGGAAAACTGAGATTCCTCGATTTGTTTACCGATCTCCTCTAACATTGAATATCGAGCTCCTTCAAAATGTGGGCTGTTTTATTTATCGTTTTCTACTGATTTTCGTTATCTCGGATTTAGTGACTACTATTTCGTGATCTACTTTGAATTCAAATGCGAGCCCTCATTTTCATGTCTCTGAATTTGGTATACACATGCATTGCAATATTTGACTCGTTTTCCAAAACCAGTCACCCCACATTTTGTTGTTTAAACCTTCTACGAATTTGGATTTCTTTATTTTAAGAACTAAGAGAGATAATTCAATCAAAAGATGTAATAATGGAATATCTGAATGGTTTTTCCAGAACAACTCACCCTGCGTTTTGTTGAATAATGTTTAACCCTTATTTAAACCTTCTGCAAATTTGGATTCCTACATTTGAGGAACATGAAGATTTATGTCAATTTTTCTTTTTACTATATAGTTCCTACCTATAGGTTAAAGTATACTTTAATTGAGTTTCCAAATCAATTTCAAGAAATATCAGGAAAATATATTTTATCGAATCCACCTTGAGACTACATTAATTGAACATAACGAATCCCTAGCTTTACCATTAGAAGTATCCTTTACTGGATTTTGATTGCGTTCTTTTTATGTCAAGATCGAATCCGCTTTCAATGAATATTAAGTATCCGGAGGGAAATGTACAGTTGAATCTAACAGCGTACTAATAAATGAATCGACTATCTCATTCCACCAGTCTCCTATCTACCTCAACCTCCAAGGGAATAAATGGAAACTAATTTCAAGTTTAAATACTTTGATAAAAACGTTCGTGTTCATTCGAATATAAATGAATAATGTTTTAAAACGAAAGGCCGTACAATGGTAGGTTTCCTTCGTGCTGTACCAAAAAATGCCCTTTCCACCACTTCGGTTGGAGCTTTTAAATAATTATTATTAATCCCTGCGCTTTTGTTTTCAGGATTTCCAATTCAGAAACTGCAAAGCCGAGTGCTTCACCTCCACGTGTTCGATTATGATCGCTTCTCAAGAGATGACTCCATCGGCGAAGTCTTCCTCCCTCTCTGCCAGGTAGGGCGATCCATGATATCTGGAAGGGGGAAAGATGGTTAATACTGTGGTACTCGAGTTGTTAAGGTCTTTGGAGGCTCAACTACAGCTCAGTTATCAAAATAGGTAAATTAGTTAGAATTCGGTTCAGTTGACATGATTACAAGCAAAAGAGGAGGGTTCGTGCTACATTTTTAATGCTGATAAAGGGTATCGCAACATAACTTCAGGGGTCGATTCGACAACTGATTTCCTGCGATCTACTGGAATTATCATCCCAAGTATTTTGGCGCGGCTTTTTCCATAACAAATAACAATTTCATGAACAAAGCAATTGTGAAATGATGTCCTGTAATATGTCAAATAATAATAATATATTATATTATGATATGGTGGCAATTACGGTGTTAATAGTGAAGAATCTGGTGTTGATAGAGTACACAGTATTTGAGCTGGTGGACTATTCATTTATTTCAAAGGCGATAGGGGGTAACGAGTATTTTTGACCGTGCAAGAAAATATCAAAGTATCGTAGCAGGATCAATGCGGCATTTGGATTTTGTTTGACCGATGCCTGAAATCTAATTGGTGTTTCTTACGTATTTTTTCGTGCTGCATTCAAATCTTGAATCAGATTTTCTCCATCACGTATAGAGTTCCCACAAACCCCTCTCGAAAAATTGAGTAAAATTTCAAACGCACGTACGTGAATTTGACCAAAAAAAAAGTCAGTCACAACTTAGATTTGAACTGCGGTGTGTATTTTTGACAATTTATTAGTTTGGAAGTCCCGAATGTACCTACATGTGATAAGCAATAATTATTAGTTAATCTGGAATTTTCTGTGCCTGTCGATTTTTCCCCGAATCTCTTCAGATTCCAGCAGTATATGCATTCCATCTTCCTTGATACCATTGTTCCATTAATTTAACATCCTGGTGGAAACATCACTGAAATCCCCAAATTTTCAAGATACACTCCTAAATGTGACCGTAGGAAGTGAATTTTTACGCTCATGAGGCACCTAAGATCCTGAGGGTGTTTCAGCGACCACTAATTCTGTACAGTTTGCATCCTTGTTATTTCCGAGAAACCTGGTCACTTCAAACTTGCCTTGGACGAGTCTATAAATAGCTTCCAATACGATTCCATAAAACTCCACCACAGACTCAATATTGCAGCAGAGAACCATGGAATCTTTCTCTCTCTAAAATGGGACGATCTCCTGTCAACGGTGGCGATACCAAGCATATCTAACACCTGGAGCCAATAAATTTATGTTTTGCTCCAAGAACATCGGATGCATCTTTTGGAAGATTTATATTCCTCAAGAGGGCTTTCAGTTCACCTTGTGTAAACGATTTTGGAGACCGATATCGTCATGTTCAATGGCTTCATATCCTCCAGTGTCACTACGAGTACTTTGAGAAACGCTTTCAGATCAGACATCAACTAAGACAGCAGCAGGGTAGGAATTGGTCTAAGCGCGGACAGAAAATTTGTGTAGTCGATGGGTTTCTTGTTCTTTGTTGAAAACCCAAAAACATTGGTCATTATTGTCTTCAGGTTTCTGGGAAGGAAAGTGTGGGACAGACCTTGTTTCCACTAGCCAGAAGAAGTAACATCAATCCCTGCCTTCTAAACTTAGTCGAATGGCTCTTGCTGGGGAAGAAGGAGGATTTGTAAAAATTGTTTGGCTTCTTCCCGATATTTCTCTGTGACTAGTACCCATGTTGCACATTTCTTCACGATGTTTCTACTACCTTAACAACCCTACATTAATCATAATCAAATCACGACTTAAGTTATGCCAGTTGAATCAAGTTTCATCCCATTCAAACGGACGCTTAAACTTGAATCATTTTCTTCCTCTCTAACCGCCCGTAATAACGGAGGGGTCGGATCTGAACTCGAGGCATAATTTTCCCTGTGAGAACCCCGACGGAAACTGAATCTCCGAGCAAACCCTTGAGGATTGGGGACAATTGCCACTCGTCGAAAACGAGACAATACGAGACAGGGCGAGCTCGAGTGTACTTCAACAACTGTTTAGTTCGGCCGGCACTTCTGAACAGTGTTTCCAGTGTTCCTTTCCCAAAGCGACGGTTTAGAATCCATTCGTAACTCCCTCGGATCCATAACTTAACCAACTCCAGAGGTCTCTCCTAGTTGAAAGAATCTCTCGCTCCGAATCAATTACTTAGGTGCTCCAGGCTGGATCTCGGTGTGGTTGAACCGCACTTTCGAGCGATCAATGCCGTCAATTATTATTCTCTATTGCTATAGTAATAATTCACCGATCTATATAGGACACTATTAAAACTTGGAATCGAATATATTTCCATTGTCCGTGGCCAACCGGTCTGAACCGAAGGTCAGGGACTTCCATTATTAAGACTTGTGGAAGGTCGATAATGCCGCAGGTCTTGTGGCTTGGGTTGGACCACACTATGAAATCAGAAGTAGTCAAAGTATAAGACCTTTATTTGTACGAAATTATAACACAATTTGCCCATATAGATTGTTGCTATCATCGTCTTTGTATAATTTGAAGCAATGAACCCTATAAGAGAAAGAAAAACCTTGAAAAAGTTCATCATACAAACATTAGCCTCCATATATTTGCTCCTCTCAGGGAAACTACTGGTAACTTAACTAAAGGCCACTTTTGGGAGCAAAAAACCTGAAAAAGGCCCAAATCTTGGTTCCCGAAATTGGAGCACACCAAATGGGCTGAGTTAGACCACATAAGGGTTATACAACGATTGGCAGCTTTGCCCGATTTAATTCTCCGAAATCCTGTTGTTACTGGGCTAAACAGTTTTTACTCTTGTAAAACTGCTGTACACTTGATACATTGTACCGACATATTATGTAGGTACCTAAAATGTTTCAGTAACTACGTTTTCATTTCAAATGGTTGTACATTATTAATTCGAATTGTTTTTTCAACTGGTGTAAAATAATATAAGAAAACGTGAAGTTACATGGGACTTTAAATGTTCAGGTGGACTTATCTGAGAAACCCTCTTTCTGGAAGGCGCTGAAACCCCCACTGAAGGACAAATGCGGCGAACTCCTGACCTCACTCTGCTACCACCCGAGCAACTCGATTTTGACGCTGACGCTACTCAAGGCGAGAAACCTCAAAGCTAAAGATATCAACGGCAAATCAGGTACAACATAGTGGTAATCTTCATTAGGAGGAATTATGTTGAAAATTGATAGTGATAATGTCAATTTTCTTTCGAAAATGGAGCATGAAACGGAAAAATGGATTTTTGACTCCGATCAATATACAGACCAATGTTTTTTACTTAATGTTCACTATAACAGTTGTAGGTGGTGGTCCACTAGCTTTCAACCATCTCTAATCTTTCGTAGGGTTAAGAGACAAATTTGGCATTTAATGCAGTACACTTCTTGTTCCGAGGTCCTAATGTTTTACAACTAAAATAGAGCAGAAGTTAGGTACATAATATGTGGTGGCAGCTGTTTAAAACCCGTAGAAAGTGACAGAACCGAAGAGTAGCCGCCACAACAATCCTGAATTACTCCTCTTGAATTCAGTTTTCTCTCAATTCAACGTCATTTCTGCATTCCTATGTTTATTAAAAACTTCACGAAGGTAATGATCGTGCTCCGTGGTGATCTTCTTCCGTGGTGTTCCAAATTAGGATGCCATCCATCGTCCCAACAGCGTTTTTCTGATCCTCCAGTATTTCATGTACAGCTTTCTGAAACACCTCTGGCGCGGATGTTGTGCCAAACGGAAGTTTCAAGTACTTGAACCGCCCAAATGGACTTAGGAACGAAGTTAGTCTTGAGACTCTGAGGAGACAGGAAATTGCCAAAATCCACATTTCGCGTAAAGCTTGGCAAATATCTTCGCCCCTGATATTTTTGAAAAGGAATGCTTTGGGAAACGCCTTTTGATACTTTAGTTGACTTTGTCAGATTTACACAAATAAAGACTATTCAATTGGGTTTTAGTGCTAAAACCGTAGGAGCGCACCAATCAGTGGCCTGAGTAACAGGAGAGATACACAGGTTTTGATCTTGATCATTATGTAGACCAAAGTTTCTTACTCACTTTGGTACGGATGGCGGAAATCAATATCAATGATTGGCATAGAGTTTAAGTGGTAACATCCTACACTGAAGCGGCCACGGCAACTCACTTGAACTTCTGTTCGCCGCAAATTCATTCTGTAACGTTTCACTGTGTACATTTCTACTCCCTTCCAACGATTTGCAAGTACTTGCTTTGACAAACGTGAAGTGAATGATGAATTCTATCGTGAGTGATCGTTGGTTGCGTATCAAACCATTTGGTATTCAGTGATTACTATATACAACAGGAATTCATGATAGCAGCATGTACGCCTGTTATGTGTTTGGATCTTGTGGGGGTTTGAGGCGACGGATTGAATTTGGCTATTTTGAATATTGGCTTCATGTGGGGTATTGGTCTTTATCGAGATTCAAGTGGGACTGGGTAACCTCGGATCACCTTCCGTATAAAAATACAAGTCTTATGTATGTTGTTTTCCCCTACGCCGAGTATGTATACTTCTGGCAGCCCAAAATAATTTTGCTATTTTCGACCATTTGGTCTCGTCAGGTGCAACTTCCTGCCGGAAGTCTTATGTATATGGCCGGGTTTCTATTTGAAGTTTCTCGGTCTTTGGAAAATGGCGAAAACGGCAGGGTGGACTGAAACTTTGGCGTTGAAATCGGTGATGGCATTGACCACCAGAACTAAGATGGTTCTCTGGATGGCACCGGAAGTGGAGATCCTGTGGAATGGTAATGCAAGATCCTGGTATAAAAGGAAGCAAACTGACGACCCCTTGGCAAAGGAATTGGGAGGGTGCGCTTCACTTCGACAATCGCATTGTATGGTTAGGCGATTCATTAAATTTAACATCCTTCGATTTTATTGTTGCGAATACAAAATTATGAGAAAGCTAACGATTTGTGAAACATTTTTAAAGCCAGCCCTCGGGGCTATGAAGAATCCCTAAGATTAATCAGGGCGCTGAAAACTTGCTCATCAATTAGTATTAGTTAGCCCCTCCCAACAAAGTCCGTCGCCTTGATTATAGATCAACGTCTAAACTTTCGCCACAAATTAAACAACTTCCCATTATGCTAAGGCGACGGGGGATCTTCATCCTCAATATGTTGAAAAGTTTGCTTGTCTTGGAAGCTGCAATCTTAAAATTGCTTTCGCTTGAGCTCGGGGTCTCCAAATACGAATACTCATTACGTTGAAAGTTGAAGGACAAATTGAATAGACCTCCTCATCAAGCTGGATTGTTGTCACATTCAAATTGTCTCGTTAACTTTGTTTAATGTACTTAGTGTAAGTGAGGCGTATGGCAATTGTGGAACGTTGCATTGAAGACCGTCAGGCGCTTCAAAGATGTCATGAGTGGAGAGTGAAGTTTAGAGGTTAACACAGCTCGTACAACTCGGGGAATTATGTTGATATTTGATAACTTGTACCGGCTATTTACCATCGGAAAAAGGGATTGGGATAACGTCTGAAATCGTCTGTTCGAATCTCAGCACCTCTCGCCCCGAGGCAGTGGGGAGCCTTGAGCGAAATGACCAGACACAAGTAACTCGCGTTTTCTAGAGATAAGCCAATTTTTCACCAGTGATTTTTCACACATCGAGAAGGCCTTCAGGATAAGTACCTACATATACCTATCTCCTTTAATAGTGGTTTTCAGTTTCTCTGAACAACATGGAATACACTCATCAAGTGTATTCAACGAGCAGCGTGAACCGCTACCCTTTAGATGAACGAAATGGTAACACAAAATAACCCCACATTTCCTCGTGAAGTTAGATGAGCTAAAAAAGAGAAAAGCGAGAAATGTTCGGCAGTAGAGTAGAGGTCCCTGTGACAAAGCAAAATTGAATAGATTAAAGAACAGACTTGAAAAGGCTCTCTCTTAAGTAATCAAGGATGAAACCCCTCATGGGATTAACTCCAGATAAGGATACGGAATACTCCTTATGGAAAGACATCATCATTGAGAGAAAGATACGGATGCGAAAAGTCTTAATGAAAAAGTAGAGGTGTTTGCTGAACATCGTGAAAACATAAGCCATCGTATTTCCGGAAGCTCTGCTAATTATGATTTGCAAACCCTGTCCTCTATAATTTGCAATTCAATGAACTGAAAGAGGAAATATGCATCCTTCACATAAAGCACCTTGGCGTGATTATTAAAGAATCTTGGCGTGATATATTTCATCATTATCATCAAACAACATCCAAAAACACGGATGCGATTGCCTTTTCACATCAGGATTGCGACTGAAGAACGGCAGGCAGCACGAATCATCTTGATTCTGAAACCAGGCTAGGAATCATCTGATAAAAGTCCCTGCGACTAATATCATTATACCAGTAATATCTAAGGTTTTTAAGGAGTTACTCTTAAAAAGGGACTGATTTAAGAGTAGGAACTCGCCCTTACTACAGATCATGTACGCCTCGGAGCAGGAAGAAGCGTACTCTGCCCTGTAGAAAATTAAGGAATGGGCTCAAGGAAGTGTGTGTGGGCCGCTGCTGTACCTCCTCGCGTCAAGCATTGAGGATGGTGCGTCATTTGGGAATGACACAGCGTACTGAATTAGAATGGAATGAGAAACGAAGAAAAAATGTTATCCCACAAGCATTCTGAGCTTTCCCTCCACAGCCGGCTGCTAATATACAAGCAAGTTTGGAATTTGTGTGGAAATATGGCATTCAGCTCTGGAGCATTACAAAACGTCGAACATCCTGTAACGAATAGTATGGAATATTGATTCATTGCCCGTGTTTCAACCTCAAGCCTGGGTTGATATCTGTCTATAAGAATGTATTAGGTATAACGATAGGCATATTGTCTCTATCTGGGTCTTGCGAGACCAATAGTATAACACTAAATAAAACTGTCAATGAGGGATAAAACACTCCTCTTACAGCAGTCCAAATACTCATCACAAAGTAATTCTGTCTCCAGGGAAAACCTTTATACAATGTTTACTAAGGACACAGTCATGGTCCACCCAGGACACAATCAAACACCTTCATGGTTATCAGGTGTATCAACAATATGATCCACAGCAACTCAGAAATATACTTGTGCGTTCTCTCTCCAGTCCGGATATATGTATATCCGGAATAGATTGTGTCCTTTTCTCTCCATTCTCTAGGTTGCTCTAACTTCAGTTCCTTATTTTTCCTATTCCAGTCTAGTAACTGCTAATAATTTGTCCTCGGTATTTCGCCATCAATTTCAAGGTTTTTAGGGGCATAGTAAGTAGTACTATAATAGTTTACTATCATAGTACCACTTACTATGCCCCTAAAATCCTGATTTACAAATGCCAAACCTAGCTTTTTCCTGTCTCATATGGAGTAGGAACTTCATCTAGGGGCTTGGGAGGAAAAAAAACTCTTGAATCATCATGTGCCACAGTGTAGCGTTCATTTCTAGAGCGCAACCAAGCTGTTAATCTCTGCAAACTGTTATCATTGTATGGGAGTAAATTAACCTGCTGGCTCATAGCTCAGTTGCTGATGTGATATGCACAACACTCCCACATCAGGTACCCCCATCAAGGAAGCGTTGACCAGATGTCAAGCTAATCTTGTTGGATTACTGCTTATATCATCAGTAGACCTTTTTGACATCAAAGCGGTATTGATTGGATCTATGTATAGCACCCGTTACACGTGTACCTACCCGTGTCAAGTTACAGTTCTCCTATCGATGATGCTTTGACCTGATGCACGAAGATTAGTACCTACGTAGGTATCTCGATAATTTATGTTAGCCCCATTCATCCGTGAAGGCGTTGAACTGGCACACAACTATTATTTCTCATGACCTATGAAAAATACTGTCACCAACCCTGTGATCAAAATCTTAGCAATGCGACACTCACAAGTAACTCGTTAATTTTTCAGATCCCTACGTGAAGGTGTGGCTTCAATTCGGTGAAAAGAGAATAGAAAAGAGGAAGACACCCATTTTCAAATGCACGCTGAACCCTGTCTTCAACGAGACCTTCAGCTTCAACGTCCCCTGGGAGAAAATCAGAGAGTGCTCCCTCGACGTGATGGTCATGGATTTTGACAACATTGGGAGGAACGAGCTGATCGGACGGATACTTCTAGCAGGTTTGTTGTTCCCTTTTCATCACTCAATATAATTTCTAAAAGCAATATTTATACCACTTAACCGTGCGAATTATGCAAATTTCTTATAATTATTTCTATTAGTATTATGTTATTACTCCTACCGTCTACGAGTATATGTGTTTTTAAGCGTTAGCTCGTTCATACTGCTCATAATAATGTAAAAATTATTACGTTATATATAACGTTTTTAATTTATATATAAATTATACGAGTTATAATCGTATATTAAGAAACGGAAGATTCACACGGTATATTTTCACTATCATTATATTATGTTTGGCCAGCACAAAAATGAAATGGTATTTTTCCTTCACATAAAATATTGACGTTCCGCATACAAATCCGTTCAGGATCTCCCTGAGGGAAAATTTCATACCTAACCCTCTTTCGCATTATTTTGCATCGTAAATATTTTGTTAGTGTGTCTAATATTTGAAAGAATCGTCAATATTGAGGATTCATATCCTGCCGCGCTAAGCCAAAAATCAGTCATCAACTCAAAATGGTTGACTTGAAGTTTCGAGAAAATGAGCTTCGAGTTTCATGGAGTTTTTCCCCTAGATACTTCTTTATTACTTCATTCGGATTGGAGCAGGGCTCTGGTTAACGAAAATTCTCAATCCTGGGTTCGCCGAGGCAGTCAACTCGAATATAAGATTCCTCACGATCACGACATAAATCGTCGCATGCTACCATAAATGTCCTTGGGTAGATCATTGGCTCCAGATGAGGGAAAAGAGTTTTTTTTCTTTATGGTTCGGAGGTGCGCCATTTCCCAGCTCAGCGCTGATGCCGATCGAATTTGAGTTCGGAGAGCACTTACTCAAGATGGGAAATATATGATGGGAAAGCTCACAAAATACGAGTAGGCCTCAGTGGAAAACCTAGCGAAAATCGTAAAGAAAGTAAAGAAAAGAAAAGGTGTTTTTGACGAGATGGCTCAGTGAAACCTGGCACAACAGAAAAAGACAGCTACCATCCAGCTGTGTTCAAATCCCAACGAATCATCAAAGCCCGAACCATATTGCAACGAAAACAGACGTCTGCACGTATCTTGCTCGTAACTGTTTTTTTATGTAGCAAATGGAACTGCTTCTTTACTGTTGTGAAGCACTCGGGAACGTGATAAGCAGTCATACATTTTCCTCTTACCTTTGACTGTTTTTAGCCGTTTCTAATGAAACTCGGTGGCAAGACAAATCCAACGATACCAAAAGGTCAAATTGCGTAAAACTTCATATAAGTATTTTTCTACGTAATTTCAATTATAGTTTCTTTGAAATCGCACAATGCTGACGGACGAAATACGTACGTACGTCTGATACTGTCATCGGATGGAGCTCTTCCCATTTTTCTTCAAATAGAAAGATTCATTCAGAGGAAAGCCGTTTTAGTTTTCAAAAATTTTCAAATTTAGCTCAGTCGATTCTCGCCTTCATTGCTCAAATTTCACTGTTGTGGAACACTTGGCAACGTGAAAAGCAGTGATACCTTTTCCTCTTCTCTTTGACTGGTTTTAGCCGTTTCTGATGAAACTCGATGGCAAGACAAATCCGACGATAACAAAATGTCAAATTGCGCGAAAATTCAACTATGTGCTTTTTGGCTTATCATGGCCTTATAGGATCCATTTCAAGCACCATCGTGTCTAATTTTATGTAATTTCATTTACACAGGGATAAGTACAAAGGAGGGCGATTGGAGGGAAAATGTGTTTATATTTGAATTTGTTTGCGAAATCGCACAATGTTTACGTTCAAAAAATAATTCGTACGTCTAATAATGTAATCCGATGGAGTTCTTCCCAGTTTTCTTCAAATAGAAAGATCCATTCAGAGGTTTTTACTTTCAACAAGTATTTAAATTCGGCTCTGTTGATTCGCCTCTTCATGGCTCAATTCGTTGCTTCTAAAACCACACAACAGGCACATCAACTTCAACCCAGATTCTCTCAGACTGGTTCATTTCCCACAATTATAGTAATTTATGAATTCCTTTTGTCCATCATTTTTATTGTTATGTGATGAATAAAAGCAACTTGTTTCATGACGTTTACTACATAATTTGAAATCAATCAGGCAATCATGGTAAATCTACAGGTAAGAACGGATCTGGTGCCAGCGAGACGAAACATTGGCAAGACATGATCACAAAGCCACGCCAAACTATAGTGCAGTGGCACAGGCTGAAGCCAGAATAAGCTATTTCGTATTGAATAAGGTAACAAAACCACTATTGTTATGACCTAATAGTACTAAAACCGTTCGTTTTTTCGATCTTGAAATCTAATCGTGTTTCTTTTTTTCTGTTCCAGATTAAGAAAACTATTGCATGGATAGGAGATAATACATATTTATAAAATGTATATCCAGCCATGGGCGTCAAAATCCCTTTCCTTGTCTAACATGTAATCGAAAACACCCACCCCATCTTTTTTTCTTAAAGAGCAGTTAGAAAAAGAACGTAGAAAGAGCCAAACTTCAAATCAAAGCGATCAGTATATTTAAAGAAAGTGTATCAAAAAAACTGAACCATTACAATATGTTGTAGAATAAAAATATCATCTTTAAAAAAGTAAAACAAAAAATAAATGGTCTTATATTTTTTTGTGAAGTTTTACAAAACGTGAATGAATTTTCTAAAAAATAAAAAAAAACTTGAAAAGGCTTTTTACACTCAAGGGGTAATTACAAGTATCCACGAGAAAATATATTTTTGTGAGTGTTTTACTAATATTGCAAACAATATTTATGAAATACCAAGAAAAAAAGAAGTTTTTCCGAAGCTCTATTGTAAAGATTTTCTATTTTAAAACCATGTATAGAATTTTCAATTCAAGAGTAACGTTTCTGAAACTATCAGAAGTTTCTGTTTTGCTACATTTTTTATCGACGAGTGCTTCTATGCATTGAGACAAAAAAATCGAAACTGAACACGAAAATTAAATTCTAACGAACAGAAAATTTATTTGGGGGGAGGGGGGAAGAATTTTCTTTCTCTATTAAAATGTATACTTAAATACTGTGGAATTAATTGACTGTTTTGTGAGTAGGTTCAAGTAGGATCAGTAATAAATAAAATAATAAAGACAAAAAAAACGAAGTTTTGAACTCATTAGTTTTCATTGTACTGAAACGTAGTGAAGTAATATTTTAGATAAAGATGAACGTTACATTATATTGTAAACGTATAAAAAACGTAGAAATTTGAAAAAAAAAGAACAAAAAAGTATATAATACCACAAATCCGTGATATAGAAAAAAAGCTTTTGGATCCCCTTTTATAATCCGTTTGTTTGTGTAATGAAATCCTTGTAGGCAAACGTGAAATCCCCACCCTTTGAGGATTTAAAAACCAGGGCTTTTCAATGAGAATGTAAAACTTAATCCCGTGCTATAAGTGTGAGATAAAAATTCAAGATAAATAAAAAATACAAAAAACATGCATTTCGTCGTATACAGGTACTTTCCCTTGATCACATTAATTTTTATTTAGTACAAAATAACTTTTAAATAGAACCAAAAAATGGATACTTAGGTAAATAAACTGTGTATGTATTTTTAAAAGCTATAATTGTTATAACGTTTTGATAGTTTATTTAGTGATACTCCTAACTTTGATTGTGTAATGGATGGTTAGTTGTATGTTTCGCCATAACTACACCCGTTTAATTTATTTATTTTTTCCATTCCTTCATATTTAAAGGAGAAAAAAAGGTGAAATTAGGATTGTTGGTTGTACAGTATTAAACGCCAATGTTGTAATAGTCGCATGAGCTTTCTACAGTGATAATTTTTTTGTCAAGAAACATTTTGGGAAAACCGTAAAAATAGTCGAATTATTACAACCTGTACCTTATCCGAGAAGTTTTAATGACCAATAGACAAAGGAATACATTGTACATTCCACGTATTTTCAATGGCTTTGTATATGTACGAGTATATTTGAATTTTTTTATGTATGATGACTTTGTATTATGATTAGTTTTAGTATGTACGACTAAGTTTACGTTGGTTCACTGAAACTGCAATCGAAACTCCAAGGATTCATATAGAAACCGGTATGTTTGGACGCTTATTCGCTCGTTTAATCGTCGTGAGGGATTGGGATCGTAGTGTTTGTTCCCTGAATTGCCATTCGAAAGTCCAATTTTAATTTACCGGACATTTCCAAGGAGAGTGAGATTTTTGAAGCTTTAGTGAACACTGAAATACCTTTAATAAGATTATTCCGTTGAATTATTAATCATTTTCATTCAATATAATTATTTGGCTGCTCGATCCTTGTTTGTCAGGCTTGTCGATGAAGTGTAGGAGTCGCACGTAGAGTAAAAGGCCTGCTGTACATTTGAAAGAACCCTCTAGGCTTCTTGTATTTTACGTTAAGGTATTCCGTGTATAAATTTAAAGAAAAAACTATTTATATTTGTACGTTACGCTACAGTTTTTGTTAGAAATAGAACTCAATGTACCTCCCTAGTTATGTTTTTGAATGAAAAGTACTTTTCTGTCTATAGATTGAACAAAAAAGTTGGAAAACGCACAAAAAAAAGAAAATAAACGTTTGGCATTGTAAATGTTGGAATAACTATGTAACTTTATTTAGCTTATGTGGTTGGCTGCAATTATCATTTCAATTATATTATCAATCAATTCCGATGTACTTGGCCTTTTGTTTCGTCCCATGAACAACCTACAAATTAAGTGCCCTAGGAAAGTGAGGGATTGCGGTAATAGGGAAAATAAATGCAGACGATGGCATTGTAGGGAGGAAGGCTATGATACATTGAAGTAATGGCCGAATTATAGATGTTGTGGAATAAAAATTATTATCTACAATAATTTTCAATCATTAAACAACGTAGCAGTTGCTCGCCGCCTGAAGGGGCCAGTATTCTTCCACACTTAATTGCCCAAATTTAAATTTGGGGAGAAGCAAGATTTAGGATCTAACTGAAAAGTTGATGTGTACCGGCTAGGAAATCGATCAATGTTTCAATTGCCGAACAAATTTGCTAGTTATTTGTTCAAATTTCTAAATTGTTATGTACTTAACTTGGTTATGCGCTCTATGAATGATAGAACTCGATGTTTTGTTGGAGGATACGTTGGATGGAACAACTCATGTCTTCGACGATACTATAACACCAGTACGTCTGAGCGTTGCGGGATGGCCTAACCTCATTATAGTTGGCTGCTATCTTTAACCGTAAATTTACCATGTTTTGTAAAAACAATCCGAATTTCGAAAGCACTTACTGGGACAGCCGTTTTTAGAACTGCGGAATTACTACTGCCATGCGATAAGTTACCATATACGAGTATTGGATTGACGAAAAAAATGTAGTCTCACGCAATTTCATCCAGTTGAAACGAACCCTACAAGTGACAGCATTTTTATTTTCGATTTTGAAACTGACATCCACGTTGACTGTATTATTCCAAAACTATAAACCAATGTTGTTTAGTTCAAGTTATAAAATACGCAAAATCCAAAAACCCTGAAAATCCAATGTCTATAGCCATGTCAATGAAAGGGGTGAAAAATAAAGGTCGCAATTTTCTATAATCGCCATATCTCAGAAACTTTGTATGAAACAGTATAGTTTTTAAACACAATGTGAATTGATTTTAATTTAGAGCACTTAAAGTTAGAACCAAAAAAAGAGCAAGAACATGTAGTCAAATGAATCAAATAGTGAAATTCTACGGCGATTTTGGTAGTGGAGACCAGCTGATCCCAACCGCGTGCTTTAGTGATCCTTTTGGGCCTTGCGTGGGTTACAATACTTTCGGGATTTCATATTTCGAAAATTGTGAAAAATCTTATAAACCACTTATCTTGCGGATTTTCCATCTAATTTGAAGGCAGAACAACTTATCTGTGGTAGTTTGCAAGCAAAACGACTTGTGTTTGTCAATTCCAGCCACTAATCGACATTTTATGTCATCCAATTTGCAGGCAAAACCAGTCATCAACCAAAATCTGGTGACAAGTGGTTTTGCCTCGAAACGCATACCTAAGCATTTTCCGTAGCAAGTGATTTTTCGCTTCGCACCCAAGTTTCTCCTGCAAATTACTTAACTCGAAACTCAGGACTAGCTGTTATGTAAACAGATTTTGACTCAATGACATCCAGCTGTGATATCCAGTTTGGCTCAAGTGGTTTTTCCAAAATATGATGCGCCAGAAATGGCGAGTGTTTGTTGGCAAAACAGCTCAAGTGGTTTTGCCTCTAAACTGAGGCTTGAGTTTACATTATCGAAGGGGAAAAACAAGTTAACTGCGATTAATCGAAGCGAATCGAAGTTTTCGATATTTAATCGATATAAGCATGATCGATAGGACCTAACGTTAACATCGAGCAGCAATGATGATTCGTAACTCTAAACTGGAGTCGAGCAATGAAGGGGCCAGCTGAAAAACCAGGAGGTATTTTTTGGACGTCGAAATCTTTGCAGATAAGTGGTTTTTCCTTGAAACGGCAGTACTGATTTGTGTTCAAATTTGCAGTGGATGTATGGAGCGTTCACGTTTAGGACGACACGTGAGCCTCAATTTAAGTTTAGATTATCCTTAATGCCGAGATCAATGCAGAATAGTTCGTGTTACAGAAATTCCGTACCTCTTGTCGGTTGATAGAGCTATCAAAGTTTATAGGTATCACAAAATGGTACGGTATTTCAGAACTTGATTGGACTCAAGTTTGATAGTTGGCGGTTTTCCGCGTCAAAAGCTCCGACTAATAGAAGTCTATTCGAAAAAAAGTACCTTATGTGACACTGAGAAGAAGTAATTAGAAAGGGACCCGACGTAATCCTCATCTAAAATAAAATTGTCGAAGGGAAAGAAGTTATCGGGTAATCGAAGAGGAAGAAGGAATAGAAAAAGAAGAAGTTGAAAGGCGGATAACTTGTACCTACGTACCTGCATACGATCGGAAAAAAAAGGGTCGTCCGGTTATGGTCCGGCGCTACCTTGTGGATGGCAAGTGCGATCGTCAAGGCTGGAGATGGTACAGGATACGAGGCCCCCGAGGATTGATAATGGAGCAAGAAATCCTAGCTCCGGACTCATGGAGAAAAGGAGACCACCCTAGTACTTTACTTTACGGAACCAAGACCTGAATGGCAACAACTATACCTAAAGACCGACCCTTCCAAGTTTCCATCTATAAGGAACAGACCACCATCAGACAGTTCCGCATAATCTAACAACTACCCAACAACTTCACTGTGGGAGATCTAAACTTTTCAACTTGTATGAGAAGAAGTTCTTACGAACAATTTTTTCTCTCGTTTCCTCCCGTTTCTTTCTTTGGGTGAGTCCTTTTAAAAACCTTCCGACGAAGCTACTTTTTTTGCGTTTTACAATACGCAAGCGGACTTTTAGCTTTGAAGCCGGAACAGAGTATTTTTTTCTCATTTTATGTATTATCCGCTTCCTTTTTTATTCATATATTTTTTTCTCCTTTCGTATCTCTCGTCCTTTTATCCGTTAGAAGTAGGAAAAGGAGGACGGTGATGAAAGCCTGTAGAGATGGGAAATGGCCATAGTGTCGAACTGCAGTGACTCCCCTTGCCTGATATCCATCTGCAGCGCTGCCCATTTATTTATAAACAGTTTTACACAGCGATCTTTGAAGGTGCTGTGCGCCGCTGGTCGTATAAGGACCTTCCGGCGAATGTCTCATTTGATCACGGAGAAGGAATCAATAAGAAAGGAATACAACTTTGCGGCTTTCCGACTTTTTCTCCGGCGTGTCATAATTTTCTTGAACATCTTCATAAACAAGGTGGTAGCAACAACTTCGCCAGATAATGTGGTTGATTTTTACGTAGAAGTATTTTTACGTAGAAGATCAATACGTAGAAATACCAGCAAGAATACGAAACTTAACGATACTGAACAGGACCAAACTGCATACTAGTGAGATAACTGGTGTTTTATTTATTTATGTTTCTGTTGACGTAAAAGCTAAGCGAAGTCTACTCACCCCATTCACGGAGGTGAATATTTGAAGGCGTTCCGAAGAAAACACGTCGATTCGGATCCCAAACTCCACAATGAATGGACAGATTTGCTGAAAGAACGTACGATCGTATCACACGAGAGAGCACAGCCAATAGGCAGATAGTTAAACCGATAAGCGAGTAGGCTGTTCATGTGAATCACAATGGTTGTCTCGAAGGAAAAGTTGAATGTCAGCCGTATAGCGGTTTTATCGACGTAGATAGAGTGGTTATCTGTCTTGAAGTTACAGTGTACTATTTTGCTAGCTACATCGTTATCTACATGGTATTTCTATTCCATGTCACAGTCCATGCATACAGTACTAATAATGCACTATGGCGGCCTTAGTACACTGTATGGAAAACATTCAACCAAATTCACAACTTATTGATTCAAATTAAATGATTTACAAAAGGACCATCATTCGAGTACAACCCAACGCTACAATTAACGTTGCCCGTAGATAGGTATAGAAAATTTAGGAAACCTCTTAAATCTTCCTTACTTGTAAATCCTTTTTTGTGGTATCCACCTTGGTACTGTAACCAGACAAGAACCATCAGTTTCACATTCAGGTTGTGTAAAACCCTCTGACGCAGTTGTGATGCATTTGCCATCAACATATTTTGATATTTATCGTAAAATTAATAATTTAATAAATTTAAAATTGGAAAAAAAATTGAGCAGTATTGCAAAGTGAACCTCTTAAGCGCGTCCAATCGACGCGAGTGTCTGGTTTTCTTATTTTTGATGGTGATTTAGATGAATTCTGCTCATTCTAAAGTTAAACTTTATTTGAATTTAACTAAGCGTATCGTGATTTCCACGATATCTCAACCCGATATCTTATTTTCAACAAATCAAAGCCACTTGTAGTGATCGCGGATGTAGTCATCACCCGTTTGTTGTGATCAAAATCCCGGGGACCGAATCACTTCTATGTAAACACGCTCGAAATCGCTCGGCTGTTGTGATCAAGAAATCCCAACTGTATCAACATGTTACTCTCCCACCGACCTTTCCGACCGAATTTAGGTTCAATAATGAATCTTTGTAATCTACCGAGAATACGTATTCTAGATTCTAGAACTTTCTGGTGAAGGGAAAGTTAATTTTTTCGAGTAAGTCTTCTAGCTCACGCTTAGAATATTGTTTCTGCAACGTACAAGCAGCGTTTGTTCGTTCATCATCAAAATGAGCATTCAAATCACAACCTAACCTCAATTTTCGTACAAGACATGCAAACAAGCTTTTCGCACCTAAAGTTGCATACTCTCCTGGATGGGTCCGTACTTAAAATATGTCAATACGCTCAGTCTTAACGTTAATAAAACAAAATATATGGCTCTATCCAAATCTCCAACTAGATCCAACCTATGTCCAATTCAAGAATTCACAATTGCCACTTGCTGACATCAAAATTGTATGCTTGTTCGTGTACTGTTTTGGAGAGTGTCCTCCGCACGATACTTAGGTGTCATGGTCGATTGCAACCTGCGCTGAGACTCACATATCACGCAATTGACCCGATGTTTGATTAAGTTTAATTACATTTTTCACAATCTGCGGAAGTGTGACAATTTCAAGTTTTTGGTGGACTTTATGTCCAACTTACAAGTAAGTATCATCTCCTTTGGAATAATGGCGTGGGGATTTGCCGTCCCATCCATTCTGAAGCCCCTAAAAGTTGCTCAAAAAACTATCCTGATAATAATAGCCTCCAAACCCAGAAGATTTTCGTCTTGTAATTTCCTCGCTTACTCAGTACCCCTCGTCATATTTATAAGCGCTTGCCTCTTTTACTCAGAGTAATACCCGTATCACTATCTGACCCAACAAAATCCACCAGATCTGTTTATAAAAGAACACTGTTTAGTTGGCTTGTCAGTAAGGGATATGAAGAATAAGAGACTTTATTTTCCAGCATTTATGTCACTTTATGTCCAACTTTGTCACGACGCCATCGCATCAAAAGAATCGTAATGTTTTTATTTATTTAATTTGTAAATATCTCATTTCTTTCCAGTCAACGCCCCCCCCCCCCACTCACCACTGAACTTGTAGTGGGTTAGTTCCACTTTATTTTTTATTGCCTTTGTCCAATTCCGTATATTTCGTTTTACATTTAGCAACACTGCAGTCGTATTTTCTTTTTCAATTATCTCAGTTTATTGGAAGAATCAACCATATTTTCATTTTATTTCATTTCAAAAGGGAAATTCATGCGTACAATTTAGAAGTTTATCAAGGAACGTTTTGCTCACGCGCAGACAAAAAACGAGTACGCAGTCGGATTTTAGATAAACCGGATATTTATGAGACCAGTTGGGAATCAGCCTACTCCTGTGCTCAATAATTCAGCTCAAATAGGAATTTCTTCCGTAAAGTATCTAATTGGCTTTTTTAGGGTATAGCGTATAGGAAGGTATAGGGTTCCAGTGAAATAAAGTAACTACGGAGGTGCTAAAAAAACGTAGAATCAACAAATCTTGTGGGTGAATAATTTTTAGGCGTACAATTTACTCGTTAATCAAGGAAATGTTTACACACGCGCAGAAAAAATACGAGTGTGAAGTAGGATTTTGATGAATTTGGTAGTTGGGAACCAACCGAATTCTGTACTCAATAATTCAGCTAAAAGAGACACTAAATTTTTCAAATTTTGATCCTTAAAGTACCTCATTGGCTTTTTGAGTTATAGCGTACAGGACAGTAAGTTCCAGTGTAGTGAACTACTTCGCAGCAAGCACGTAGGTGCCTTAAAACGTATAATCAACCAATTCGGTTGGTGAAAAAACAATTTTTCGTGATCAATTAGCTTTTGCAAAACGTTAAATCGTTACGCTCTTTTAACCTTTGGGGTACTTTTAATAGCTCGTTCATGCGGTTGCCTAACCGTTCAACCGTTTGAAGGGCAAACAGAGTGTTTAGAACGTTTTTAGCCGCAAATCCTCTTCCTTTGTGACAAAACGGAACAGCGGGTCGTATAGGTGAAGCGGAACGGCGGGGAAGGGGGGGACTGAGGGAACAAGAGGTTCATTCTATTTCTATATTTACTTCGGCTAGACGGATCTGTAGACGAGAACACTCTATGTAATCGTAGTTCCTGGAGTGGCCTCCTAACATTATTTTAAAATCCTAACAGCTTTCGGTCATCCAACTGACCTCATTATAACCAGTTATTATCCGAGTTGGAAATGACGTTGGAACTGTCCTTGTTAACTCGAACTGATTCATGGCATTTCCTTCTCACTGCGTTTGATTTATTATCACACATTTGGCATTGGACTTATCCAACTCCGTAAAAACACCATGCGAGTAGACCTGAGTACCCTTCGAATCCTTCGAACTCTTTTTGCTTATTAACTTCTACTGGTTACACACGTGAAGTCTATGGTTGGCTTTGTCTTCGTACAAAATGTCACTCGGTATGCATACCGCCTTTCCGGGGCCCTTCCATCGCAGACGCCCTGAACCATTATCCTATACTGACTTTCCTTTTCCCAAGGTTTTGCTTATCGTCAACTTTTGGACGTTCTCCACTTGGGACGTTGGTCAGATTGTGGTTGAATTTCCCCCACATTTGTCTTATGGTCGTGAATGAAGTAACAATTTAAGATCACCTGTCATAAATGCACCAATAAACGGAATCGGTACATGAAGTCGGTTTAAGTTGCTAGATTATTACATTTGGAAGCCCATCTAAACCTTCAATCAAATCTGTCAAGAAAAGAAGGAACGAAATTGGTTCATTCTTCACTGACCCTAAAAAAATCATAATTATAATCAAAGATTATTTGAAAATATATTATATTGCCGCTTAAGAAGCACCACCAAAAACTGTTTTATTCTAAAACTGTCAGTGATTCTACATTAAACTTACTACTTTTAGCTAACTGTAGGCTCCCCAGAAGTATCAAACCATAATTTAATTCTCCAATCGGAAAATCGAGAGGGTTTGGTGATGTAGGCTTAAGAATAACTCTGCAAATTCTTGACGAAACGGGTTATTATCTTCTTTGTGCAGATCACCCTTCTGTCTAGACCACTAAATGATAGATTTATTAATATTAATTATTATTATGAATTATCATTAATGATTAATAATTATTATCAAGTAGTGTGAATTATTATTAATTATTATTACCTGAGCAAAAAAACCTTGTAAAACATCTTGTGTGGAACCTCACACTACTTTTCTTATTCCGGATCATAGACATGCCAGAAAATTTTGCAAAGGTGAAGTCAGTCACTCTTATTTCTCCTAGGACTGGAATTTCCCCATCACCCGAAAGAACCCAAATGTCAAGTTTTAGCTCATTTAAAAATATTTTTTTCTTAAAATTATTGCAAAATAGAGATGAATCGTGCAAACATGCTCAATCATGCAAAAAAAACTAATTTCCATGTTATTTACACTATGAAGCTGTAATCTGGCATGTAGCCTCCTTACTCTTTGAGCAGCATATGCCCAGGATCAGCAGAGTGGCTCCTAAAGCTATCTTTGCTAAACGTGGTTAAAACAAGTTCCATTCTTATAGAAATTTAGCCGTAAGGCTCAAAACGAAAGAAGAAGGGGGTCCAGGGAGTTACGAGCACTTTGAAAAATCTTTGAACCAACAAAACAAGTTCTGGGCAGTAGACAACGATATTTCAATGAGTGTTGGTGTGATTATAAGAGGCCCTATACATATAATAATTATAGTAGTTTGCGGGTAAGGATGACCAACATTAGTCGTTGTTATCATTCGGTTTTATTACGACGTTTCGATCGTGGAACATAACAACGACTAGTGTTGGTCATCCTTACCCGCAAACTACTCTACTGTTTCCTAGTCAAAACAACCTCCACTATAATAATTATATGTATAATTATATTGCCCAAAAATACATTCTATCTAGGAGTGCTTTTCAGTGCTAAATATGATATAGAGGGATTTCATTTATTTGAACGTTTGTGCGTGTGTTTATCATGTACAAGTTTTATTCTGATTAGACTGGAGTGATTTATCAAACTGACAGTTGATTAGAGGAGTGAAATTTTGAGTACTTTAACAAATAATTCGTTGGATTTTGGTTACATAGCCCTTGAATGATGGTTTGGCAAAAACAATATCATGATTGCGATTTTGGACCAACAAAAAATCAAAACAATTTCAGTAACCCTCCCACACACACACAGCTAACTAAGGAGTACTCTCTCTAGACTACTGGGCTGTAGCCCCCTCCAGACTTTCATCCTACTTACGCCAATGATCCTGATTGATAAGGATCAAAGAACCCACATGCTGCGTTATGGATAAGTTTACATCCTCATATACTAGTATGAAGAGTAGACGTCCTAGTATATTAAACAAGAAGGAGTATCAAGAGAGAAAGAAGGTGCAAGATGGTCTGGAGCTTAGAGTGTACCCAGTCCTTTGGTCCGATGGCTTTTTACAAGGCGGCAAAATACATCGGGATACAATGGAGCGCACACACGCTCGCCAACGTCGCAGATAATAACAAACTTCTTATAGGATTGAACGACTCTTCCCGGAACTGATGAATTTCGCTAAACCGCCTTCTCTCTCCCATCCCCTTTTCAACAACAACATTGGCCAAACCGTCTTTTTATGACCAAGTTATAACTCAGGTCTCTCCTTTTTTTAACCCGAAGTTCCACGTTTATTTTTTATGAGAGGGGTTTCTTTTAAGGGTTTATTGGTCTGACGGAGTTTTCAGTATAGGAGGAGGCCCTCAGACGCCTTTTATCAAAGGATTTTTGCGCATCTTTCTGGACAACCTTTGCCGCCAACATTAATTGTCATGACTACATTGACCTAATAAGTGCAATAGGTTCCTACCCAAAACTACGCAGTTTTTGTTATCGGCTGATTATGCCTGTAGTTGATCTACTCTTACTCACCTCTCGATTTTTAGCGCCAATAACGAAGGCATAATCCGTTCTTCATAATCCAGTTCTTTTTATATTCAACTCTTTCAATTTCGAATAAACACACTCCAAAACATGGATTTACGATGTCTGCTAGGCCGATTTTTATTAACTTCGAGAAAAGTGATTAGACCTGATTAAATCACTTTTACAAACTTTTACAAATTTTGTAAACATAATCCAGACCAAGGTGGCTCATGCACAATTACACGCTAACAGAAACAGAAGAGATGGTCATGGTAATTTTCTCATGTGATAACGTGTATCTAAACATAGAGAAAACATGCCCTTTCTTTGCCAAATACCTTCAGCTCAAATCTGTTTCACCATCCTCCACACTAGGGATGCAACTATCGGAAAACAATATCGATGTACCGACTATCGATATTTCAAAAAGATATCGACATAGCAAAAAATATCGAAATACCAATATATTATATTGGTCTTCGATATACCGGTCTTCGAGATTTTTGTGTCAAATTTTTGACGTTTCATATTTCTTTTTATCTCTGGATTACGATTTACGTTACCTAGTATAAATAATTACTTGGTTGGTGGTTGTCGTACAGAGAAAGCTAAAAGGAACGCGTTAATCACCGGAGATAAGTGCATGATTCGATTTGCTAGTGATCAGGACTGCGACAAGGGCTGTGACGTCACCTTGTGCAAAACGATGAGCTCATTTCGAATAGCGGCCACTGGTGGTAGGGGGCCGGTGGGGGTCCGGCACTATGCGTGTCCGCCTGCAGTTAATTTTAAACCAATGCTTCCAACAAAGCTTTTCGTTCAAGGATACGCACTCCAGCTTCGAGACTGCAGTTGAGGCTGTGCCTGACTCCCAAGGTGTAGATTTAGAAGAGGAAACTGAACGAATATTGAACTCATCGCAATGAATGAGCATCGTTTTAAAATAATAGATGAACAAGTGTATAGATACAATAATGGTGATACCTACGTACAGACTTAAGAAGTCTTCTTAAGTCTGTGCGTATAACCATTATTGTATCTATACACTTGTATCTACTAGCAACGACTGCTCTGTTGTGTACGCCTGTCTATCGTCCAGGTCCTGTTTTTGAGCGGGGTGATATAGTTCAACCGCATGACGATCGATTCTGCCGTTCGATCGTGATGGAACAAAACTACCCACACACTCAGCGAGCAGTTTGTATCCGGATTTTGACTTGATCGGTCCAACGGATCAGCTATGAACCGAAGGCAGTGAAATAGCGGTTGGGATTAGTGGATTAAAATTACACGTTTGATCAGCATGTATGAGCAACTAAGGAAACTGTGTTCCACTCAAGAACTCAATTTAGATGTATTTTTCAAACTTTTCCCCACAATATCGCGAAATCAGATTGTATAACCTAGGAAGAGATATAGTATTATTATTATATATCCTCCTTATTATCCTTATTATTATATAAAAACCTCCTGTTTGGTCCCAAACCCCCCAAAGACAACAAAAGTGTATGATCAGATCTATCGGTACAATGCCAGGGAAATTAGAAACTCTGCAAATTCTGGACACAACGACTTATTACCTTCTTTTTGCAGATCTCCCTTCTTTCTTGATCTAATGATAGATTAATTACCTATTACATATTATGTATTTTAGATTTTAAGTGTGAACTAAAAACTATAACAATCCATTTGAATTTCTCGAGATATACATTTTTTAAAATTTCAAAATTCGTTTTGAACCCCTTCCCACTGACCTAGAATTATCAAAAGTTTCAAGGATCATGGTGGGGTTCGTCCGAACCCTCAAACCAAATTTCGTAATGCACATTTTGTATACATTATGCGTTTCCGGCGTACAATATCGAGATTTCAAGGATGTTTTGAAAATATACAAACCAATAACCAACTGTGAGCAATAATAAATTGCACCTCACCTTGCCCCAATTCTTATCATTATTATCACTCCACTGCATTTAACTGTGTCACTTATGTAATATCCAGTTGTATGCTAGTATAAAATTGTCTCAAGTATAGTACGAAAGGGAACTTCAGTAACTCCTTTAATGGTACCCATCATTATATTATAGTTCAATGAAATTAGACATGAAAGGGGGTGTACCTCGAAGTGGCCTAGGGAAAGCTGGAAATGTATCCCTCCTGAAATTGATCTCAACTTTTAGTGCCCCGAAAATGTTAACATTTTCGGACTTTCTGCAGTTTTTCGTTTATAACTCCTAAACAACGCATTCTAACGAAAACCTTACCAAGATACCAATTAAAGGGCATTAAATTCTGCGTCAATTGATCCCCCCTTTCCTCCAATTTTAAAATTGAACCAATTTATAGTCATCGACGGCTGAAAAACGATACTTTTTCCCTCATTTGCTGAAATGTTCCGTTTGACGACTTTCTGTTGTCTGTAGCATCAAAAGTAGTCGTTCTATCAAAACACTCTCGGAGTCAAAGTTGTAAGGAAACTTAACGGCAAATTCAAAGTGTAAATTTTACAATCGACCAAGTTTAACCGTACTTACAAGTATATGTAAAATTCCAAAAACAGTCATTTTGGAATATCCTACATCTTGCTTCCTGACCATTATTTCTTGTCTTTAGTAGTATAATTTCAGTAAATGTTCGTGAATATGTTTGTTTAGTAGTATATTTTCAGTAAACATTTGAAGTATAAGCTTATATTAGCCTTCCACCGTTCGCGCCAGCTTTCCTGACTTGACTAGTCGGTGGATTGTAGAACAGATTTCAACACCTACCACTTCGACGAATTCTCAACGATTGTGTTCTTTTATTATTTCCACTTTTTATTAGATTTGACTATTGATTTGTAATTCCCATCGTAACATGATTTTTAGGTGGTCTTAATGGTACATTTTAGCTAATGAGGAACAAATTGTCATTTTGCAGCCTATAAATTGGTTCAATTTAGCAGCTGGGGAAATCAATCGACGCAGAATTGAATGCTCTTTAATTTATCTCTCGGTAAGATTTTCGCTAGGATGCGTTGTTTAGGAGTTATAAGCGAAAGCCAAAAGAAGTCCGAAAATTTCAACGTTTTCGGGGCACCAAAAGTTAAGCTTAGCCTCTGGAGGAAATTACTCAAATCACCGGTATTACTATCTAGTGTTTCAGGGGTTTCGGGTTCGTGTATACATGAAGCATCTCAAATTGAGATTCTCAATGTACCATCAGTGGGCCAGTTCCCCTTGAGTCCTTCAAATCTCTGTTTGTTTGGACGACTCTTTCGTTCGCATTTCGTGGATGGAACGGAAGGGATTCAGCGGGACCGTCTCTGAGCTAAAAGCGAACGCCCGTTGTTCCATTCGTGAGCTCCCACTCGTTCCGCGAGTAAATCCAGAAATAAGTAAAGACAAATTTGAACCTGTCATGACGAGACTCATTGATGAAAGATCGCCCAAGAGGCAAGTCGTTCTCCTAGACCTGCCGTATCGGCCGTGCATGGGGTCACGGGTCCTGCGATTCAAACGGCCGCTACGTGACAGCGGCTGTCATCAACTTCGAGTGAGAAATTTTCTGATGACAACCGCTCGCCAGACGGTCACGTCTCTTTGGCGGCTGGGTGAGGTCTGTGGGATTTTTGAATAAAATGCCGACCGATATCGACGACAAGTTGCGTTAATGGGTGTTATTGGCTCACCCGGACTGGGGAGACCTAAAAACGGCGCCGAACGTCGACTGACATAGCAAGAGTTAACTGTGCTACTCGGACAACTAAATAGAACAACAGCTGGGGAAGTATGTGTCAATATCCTCGATCTTTCTAGACACAGTCGGCAAAACCGCTAATTTAGCTGGACAAAACCCCAAAATACTCCTCTAGAAAATCAAAGTACAGATGTGTACAGGATGATTCATGACAGGCCCCGTCCTTCAGAACGTTGCAGAAAGTAAGTCAGTGGTTCCCAACCCGTGGTCCGCGGACCACTTGTGGTCCGCGCCGAGTTTACGTGTGGTCCGCGGGCTGTTTCAGAGTACGTCTTATAATTCACGGTTTTCTTCATCAATACGAGTATAACAATGTTTTTACTGGCTATATAATGAGACATTCATCCTCGGAGATACGTTTGTTATGAAAGTATGCCACATGAGTAATGCTGTTTTTATTTCTGATTAACAAAAGTTAAAGTTATGGCAAACTGAAGTATAGAAAGGATCTTTTGCTATGTTTAATCTGTTTTCTGAGTTTATAATAGAAACGGAAGGTATGAATATAAATAAAGAACAGCTGTCATCTTTGGTAAAGGCTTACATAGCATCGCTTCAAGGGTATTTTGACAACTATTTCCCTGCCAGTTCTGACGTCAGTTCTAAAAACTTGTGGGTGGCAAATCCTTTTTTACCACTCAAGGATATTGATCTTACACTTAATGAACAGGAAGAACTTATTGAGATATCTTCTGATCCTCAGCTTGAAGTTGTCAAAATACAATGTGACAATATTGCAAGCTTTTGGATCAAGTTACTTGATGAGTACCAAACCCTCAGCCAAAAAGCCTTGAAAATTCTACTTCCTTTCAATTCTACATATCTTTTTGAAACAGCATTTTCAACACTAAATGTTATTAAGAATAAGCATCGTAACAGTTTGTTGAAATTGGATGCTCCTTTCAGGTTGAGTTTGACCTCTTTGAAGCCAAATATCGAAGATCTTGCCAGTAAAATGCAAAACCAAGGAAGTCACTGATTTATAATGTTTCTATAACTATATGACTATAACTATGTTTTTTTTTCTAATTACTTACTTACAATGTATATTAAAGGATTTAAAATATATTTCTCTAGTTCTCAATTTAATTTACCTAGTTATAAAATCATGTGGTCCGCAGACGTTTTCTTATAGATCTTGTGGTCCTCGAGGGAAAAAGGTTGGGAACCACTGAAGTAAGTCGTTAGACCCCTCATATTAGTCGTATTAAAGCCTCTGAACGGTTACCATAATTTGCTACCAGAAAAATCCGAAGTGAAGTGTCGAGTGTTCTAAAAAGAACCATTTCCGTTTTTTTTCCTCTTTTATCTATTTTATCAAGACCAAAGGTAAGTCTACACTTTTCACCTGTAGCCATTTTCACTTAAATAGAGCCTCAAAAAAGTGTCAGTTTGTTTCGTGATAAAACCTTTTTCAGTGGCTTTATACAACCCAAAACAATCAAGTTCAACCACTTTTTCGTCCCCCCTGATCCCCCTTCGAATAATATTGAATTTGTTAACTACGATTTTTAGCGTTTTTAAGGTCACCGAAGGCTCCCGATGAGAAGGAGAGACTTTTCGAATTTTTGCGGAGTCGCGACTTCGTTGCAGGTGCTCTGTTGAAGGTATTCAGTCCACGTACAAATTTGTTAGTAAAATAGTGTTTGAAAGACATAAAAGAGAAATAAGTTTTTACAGGTACTTTTCATGTTTTTGCCGTTTTCCTCACTAATTGCTCAATGAATTTTGATTGAACTATAGTTCCAGGTTATAACCTGGAAAAGTATCCTACAGGGGTCAAGTTTAAAAAATTAAGTGTGAAAATTACTTCAATGAGGGTTTTTTAAATTTTTTAGTGAGAGTTACTACCTATCTCAAGTATACACAAATACGGTACATGGTATATAGTTATAAAATTGTTAAAATGGTTTATTGCAAATTCGCTCTTTAGCTCATGCTGCATGACAGGTTTTTCATCTCATTCTACACCAAATTTGACGTAGACCACCCCAAATACCATCACAAACGCATTCAAGTCCGGCTTATACACATTTCGAAGGAGTTAAAGGTTTTGTCCACCTAAATAAGCGGTTTTGCTCACTGTGCGTCGCCTGGTGGTGTCCAAGAAGGAAAATACTAGGCGGACGGCGGGAAAAAGACCAAACTTTAACCCTTTAAAAATGACACATTTCAAAAGGTGTACTATCTCCATTCTTATTTCGGAATTTTCGAAGAAAAGATTGCTATTTTTCTCGGTCCAAAATTGTTAAAACTCAAATTTCCGAACAATTTGCATACCATATCCGTTCCAGACCATCCAGAATTCACTATCAAAAGACATAAAAAATCGTATGTATACACAAAGACACAAAAAATCGTATGTATATATTCCAGACGATAACTCTCGATGGAATTGAGATTAAAAGTTCCAATTTGACAAAAAAAATCTGTCCTGGCAATCGAAAGGCTAAGTTCGTTGATGGCCAGAATCGGGCTACCCTAAGGGGGGTTTGGGGAATTTTCAGGGAGGAAAATTACCCATATTCCAAAAATGAAATAGTCTGACGAGTGACACCTTATTTTAACCATTTTTTCCGCTGAACGCGATGGTGAAGTCAGAATTGCGATATCTTATTCCGTTCTCAAACTGGAGCACTTTGAAGACGAAGAAACGTGGTTATTACTTTCACGGTTTATCTGATGTAATCTGATAACGGAATGATATACTTAATAGGTACATCGATATTAAATATGGATATTACAGCCTGCGATATTATAGCAATCGCCATCGTGTTCAGCGTTGAAAAATCTGTAAACTGAGGTGTTAGTTGGCAAAATAAGACATTTTACAATTTTCAAAGAAATAACCTGCTTTGTGTCATTATAATGCTTTATGTCATGAAGCAGGTCATTTCTTTGAAAATTCGCTCTTATGGCCATGTTGCATGACTGTGGAGTTTTTCTTACTGATTCAGGTGAATATTTCGCAATTTGAAGGTATAATTAGTAATTCTTTTCACTAAGCCCTAATGTCATTGCAGCACCATCCAAATTTGATGATCGATAAATCATCAGTATCCGACGTGTTTTTACATCAAAGCAAATGTTAGGCGCAATGTTAGGTTTCAGAACTTGCGAAGTTGAAGACAAAAAGATTCTTCAGTCGATATTCACGGGAGCGCGCTAAAAAATTGCCACTCCGAGTCCCAAAACGGTTCGCGATCATATTCACCTGCTCATCTCAGCAGAATAACTCCCGACTATTTTGTCAAGGAGGAGCCCTTATTAGTAGAACAATGAGCGGTCCTGGGAAGGAGTCGGGAAGGGAATGAAAACGCCCGAGGACGGAACTCGGGTAAGAGATGGCCGGGTGGGTCCTCCGTTCGCCAGATTCGACCATCTGAACTGACTTGACCCCGGTCATGTCAACGACCAAGAGGACTTCGAAGAAAAAGTAATCCGGAAAACAATAGCAACTTAGCCCAATGGAATATTTTACCAGGGCACTGAACTGATTTTAGCTGGAATCGAACAAGGCGGTCCAGTTTTTTGTTGTCTGCGTTACATTGATTTTGAACTGCTGACTCTTCTGAGACCCATCTACGATAATAATAATAGTTTACCATCATGAGAGCGACAACTTTAAATGGGACCTACTGAGAAATGCCTCTGCTCTTTGAAAAGAACATCATTTATGCCGTTGAATAGAGGCTTTCGGTTATGGGAAACAGAATGAAATACGATCTTGCACATTTTGCGCGAAGCCAGTAGGTAAGTGTCTCCTTGCAGTGCCGTCCGTCCATGAAACTAGAACTTCAACTAAAATGACATATTACTTATTGAAATATTTGTTCCAAATGCCTTTCTGATTTATGTCTCTAGATTGAATCTTTATTTGGCAGCACCACAACATTCACATATTGCCAAAATAAACACCAACTTACGGTACCTATGCAGTTTGTGCACGTTTTGTGGCTAGAAGTGCTCGAGTCGCTTCAACGGTTATTTGTTAGAAAAATTAATTCCATATTAGTTAATACCTACTATCAGTTGACATAGTAGGCACCTTTACTCCTTACTTAGCTTTCACATGATTTTAAACATAGTGTCAAGTTATAATATTACTTTGTTGGTGTGAGTGTCAAAATACCTCCCTAAGCCTACCGAAATGATATGGCCGCTATAGTTGTAATATGGCATATCTGCAAAAATGGGAATCGGAGTTATTTATATCACTGGTGAGATAATATCTACATTTTGCGCATTTTCAGCAGTTTAAAAACTGATTATTATGCTATGTAAGAACTACAGCGGCGAAATACTACTAAATATACGAGTAGGAGTAGTGCCCTGTTAAATAAAAACGCCTCAAGTCCAATGTTTATGAAAATGGGGTTTTACGGAATGGGGTTATTTCGGACCTGGCCTTTTCGATGGTGAAGTCGAAATTTCAAAATTCGAACCGGAATCGGGGCTAATTCTGACTATAAACATCCGAAAATTGGTCAATGTTATGATAAAACGCCTCAAGACACGGTGTTAAGGTAAAACTCCTCAACGACACGCTTTTAAGGTAAAACGCCTCAACTCTAGGATCACAATGCCTCAAAACTTATTTATTTTCGCGCTAGTGTTAAGGTAAAACACAATAATATTTTGTATACAAAATATTATTGTGTTTTACCTTAACACTAGCGCGAAAATAAATAAGTTATAATAATATATATATTATACAAAAATACCTACAAAAATTTACAACATTTTCCTAACAAAACATCCGTTTGAATGAGTTGTTTACGTTAAGGCGACTGCAAATCTTACAGATGCGTAATCAGAAACTCAAAAATAATTTTTTTTTATTCAGGAGTGAATTTTCCTCGATTTTCACTCATTTTCGCCTATTTTTTCAAGGGCAGAAAAAACCATGACGTGATAGCCAAATTCTGATAGCGAATTGTGTTCAGGAGGTGAAATTACTACGGATACTACATAATATTGTAGAAAGCTACCAAAAATCAAAGAATCAGATTGCTATAACAAACAGCTCGGTCGAATGCAATAGGGAATAGTCAAAAGTCCCACCCACATAAAATAATCAAATCGTGTAGGATAAAATGTTTGTAACCCACGTAGGATGAAATTCGCCCACTGACTAGTTCCTATCTCAAGTTCACACAATTTGATGTACTTTGTCGCGGGATCATGAAACAGCGCCAGTGTGTTTTCTCCTGCCAAGGTAACCAGCCTTTTTGCGTCAAAATAACTTCATTAATTTAGTTAGGTCCTAATGTTATCTCATTAATGCTGTGTACTGCTCTTGGATGGTGTTCCAACGTTCACTAAGGGAATGACTATCGTCACCGAACGTTCTCATTAAATGAGCAAATTTTGCTCTTCATATCGTCAGATTCACCCTTTAATTACAATTACAATAATATTGCGATTTGTAATTTGCTACTATTAATTATAGTGCAGAAAAAGTTTCCAGTTTCAACGGATTGTCATTTAAAAATGTTTGAAACGCTCAATGAGCAATTCGATTTCAAACAAGTCAGTTAGAACGATACGACAAATCCTAGTGGGGAAAAAAGAAGGAATCCTGAGCCCATTGAAAGCCTCTACATCATTCTTCATGTTAACGCCTCAATTTATTCAACTTAGCGTTTTATTTTCGCTCATCTCCGAATGATGCGGTTCTTTGAGCAGAGGAACCGGTCTTGGGATCAGTCACATCTCGTTCGCTCGCCGATCTAGCGATGAGTATATGAATGAGCTTGCGACACTAATGCACTTGAAAAAGGCCTCTCGATCGGTGTTTACAAAACCTACAGACCGGTCCCCCGTGACTCAAGATATCACAACGGACCTCCCTACGCTGCGCATTTTTATTCAGTTCTTAAACTTAACGAAAACTTGTTGGTATTTCGTATGGGGGTTAAGACACTAAAAATGGTAATGGCGATAGGGCCGCGTCTCACCTCCCGTTCGACAGATTTTATGGTCCTACATTCCGCGCTATTATACGTAGATGTTCTTATAGACGTTTTGCGTGTTTGTCAGCCAATATAGGCGGAGGGAAGAGTGTAATTTTGAGGCCGTGGATCGTCTTGGGTTGGCCGGATGATGCAAATCAGTTATGTGACCCAATTACGGCGGAGGAGGGTATGAATAATGGGGTAATTTTACAAGCTGGTTGTGTGTCACGTGAATGAGGAGGAGGGAGGTTAAAATAAACCGATTTTTCAACAGCAGTACTCATAATACTCAGCACTACTGATCCTACAGATCCTACAACATACACCAATGCCATGGGTACTGAAAACCATGGGTATGTGAGAGTGTGTCTTGGACACTCGCTTGGACATGTACCAATTTTACCTCACAGACCCCCAAAAGACTATGGTTATTCTTCCTCGATAGTCCACACCAAAGTTATCCTAAAATTTCGGCTAAGTAATAGAAATAAAAACTGAGACAAACCTAACCCTTAAACAGTCCAAAAATAGTTCAAAACTTGTCAGTATAATTTTATTGAATATATTATTGGTGTTTTTTCGTACTTACTTCAAAAATACCAACAAATATTGGGACTTTCGAGGACGTCCACTGAATGCTCCTATCATCGAAGCCCTGGACTTCTCGAAAATACGGAAATATCCAGGGAAATACAGAAGGTTACGACTAGTAGGTACAAATTACATCGTTGCGCAGTTTCATTACAGCTACTGTTGGTATAATATTGGTTGTATAAATGCTGGTGGTAACATATTATGTTACATTTCAGTAATTATTATGACATACATGATATACATTGTATACGTTACATTAAAGTAAATACGTTGATTACAGTAAATAGGTATGTTCATTACAGTAAATATGTTCATTATAATATGCCAATAATGTTATAACTAGGGTTCGAAAAGATATGCAAAGAGAAGTGCCGAAATATGCAAAATCAGCCTCCATATAGGTATGCAAATCGGCCTAAATTTCCCAATAATATGCAAAACCCCTTCCAAAATTGAAAAATAATTAGAACGGGAGCTTAAACTGTTGGGTAAACGGATGAAATGAACACAACCAAATCTAAGTGACAATAGCTTATGTATATTAAACATTAATATTTAAACTTTACAACTATGTGTTATTTAAGATTTTCAACGTTGAACCTACGCCTATTATCGAATTGTAAACATTTTAACATGGAGAAAGAACGTTCAATGTCACATGAAAAAATAGGTAAAAAATGCAATGCTGCAAGTTTTCCGGGAGAGTACCTACTCAAGTATAGACATCTCATCGTTCAGCATTTTTGGTCCAACCAGGATTTTTCTCCAGCACTGCTTTCAGTTTCGTCCTAGTTACTGCTGCTCCGTGCTTCTTGAAGCTTTTGACTGCATCAACATTAGACCACCCTGTCCCGTACCTTGTTATCTGAATTCCCCCTGAACCAAGGCCAACGACCTCTTTCTAGCCAGAACCTGTAAAGTCCCAAACCAATTCCTAGATGCAGTTTTTCACAAAAAAATTAAACCGTAGGAATTTCTTGTGAGATAATATCTTGCGATGACATAGGTAGTATATCCAAGCACATGCAAATTTTCACAAAACGGCCAATATAATTAGCAAATTTAAATTTGAAATGTTCAACTCGAATTGGTGGGGAAAGGTTTAAAACATTAAAGTAAGAAGATATAACACAATGAAAAGACACATGCAATATGCTAAATTCCGAACCCTTGTTATAACATACGGTAGTGTGAGTTGCTGGGCAGCAAACATTTTGGCTCGAAAAGTCTTTGAACCCGAGCATGGCAATGCCGTCCGAAATTATCGAAACCGCTGGGATTGTTCTAATGAAGATACTAATACGTGGTTGAATTACGACTTTGGAAAGAGACTCAACATCCCTGTTTTCAAGAAAATTGGCTAATCGGAACCAAGTTCGAGCCATTTCTGATGTGTATCGGAGTCATTAGAGGTCCAATTGGCCCAATAATCATCTGTCGAGTTCAAAATGTTATTAATGGCTTGATTGGTACCAAGAACACAGCGGGAACGTCTATTTTTGGGGGTTCCCAGTAGTTAATGATTATTATAGAGGACGTTTTTATTTGCATTTCATTAAAGAGTATAATCTGGTATTTCTTAGTACGGGTGAGTAATTCTATTCATCAGAATAGGAAATGGTTTTCAAAAGTGTAAAAGTATTAATAAACCGCTTATTGAAACCAATTTTCACATTCACGATTTAGAAATGTTTTTACAAAATATTAGAAAATATGTTGAAATCTAGAAAATTTGTTGTAGCTTTTGACAAAGAGCATGACTGCTCATCGAACAAATGACCCACCTCATATAAAGAGACAAGAGTTTCACTTCTCTATCGGGTATTTTCACTTAGTATTCCATTCTTCAGTTTAATTATTTTTCATTAGTACTCCAGCCTCCCTTGAAACCTTGCAGTGGTTAAAGCTAATAAATACCACTTTTGTGTTTCATTCATGAAGCAGACTGTCTTTCAATCACGTATCTCAAGGTGGCCAGTTCAGACGTTCTTAAAATTGTGATTTACATGATAATTTCAATAATGCAGTCTTTCAAATCAGCCGCTTTCAATTTAAACTCGCGATTATTTTTCTTGAGAATTTGAAATAAATAACTCCTCCCGAACCTCCATTCTGCTTTTGAAGGCTAGTTAAAGCGTAAAGGGGCAATAAGTGAAAAAAGAGGGTTCCCTGTCTTTAAAGTTTCACAATGGTCGAGGCTAATTAGAAAATTAAATCATGTACGACGTACTAGGCATCAACAAAAGGGCGGAGTGAAGGCGCGTGATGTTGGCGATTGGCCAGGAGACCCCGAGATATATTTACGATCTTCCACTTGAGTCTGTTGGGGTAAGGTTAGTGATCCAACGGGTCTTTATAGATCCTAACCCCAGACACATTGCCGTACTCATCCGTACCCTCGGCGTTCATTAAGGAGGAATATTGTCCGTAATAATACGATGTTGGTACGTGTGGTCGGATCTTTTGGAAGTTTGAACTGGTAAATGAACCAAGAATGGCCCTTCGACGAAATTTCGATTCCAGATGTAAGAAAATATTCACTAATGGTGAAGAAAATGTCTAGAAATGCACCGTTTATATGAGCTATGATCACCACATAGGAGAATTGGACAAAAGACTACGTTCTAGAATAAATCTCCTCAAACCGCCACCTAATAACTTGGACATACGTCACATTTAACTCTGGACAACAAACGTTTATTATATCTTACTATAACAAGACCAATATTACTATTATAAGACCAATATGGCAATATATCTGCTCTATCTGGGGTTTAGCAAGCAAGACTCAAATAAAAAGCATTCAAACCCATCAAAACAGAACATTAAGGGTTATAACGGATGCGCCATGGTTCGTGAGTAATGAACCACAGAGTCATGATCCACAGAGATCTTGAAATCCCAACGAAGTGATCAAATCCACCATCCACCGTCTACTGCAGACATATTGGCATGTAACATGCCACTATATCCAACCACCCATCACCTACAAAACCTGCTGTCACTGTGGGGAGTACACCAACCCAGTCGTATTAAAAGAAAACGAGCACCCGACATATTGAACCCTGGTGATTGAAATCGTACCTGAATATTATTATTGTTACTATCTAGTTGAAATTCAAAATTATTTTTAACTTATTGATTTATTTATTTAACTTCTTATTATAAGCGACTGGACAGTAACCCTAACAGATGTGCTAATGTAAATAGAAATTGTAATACTGAAAATTGAACAATAACTTGAAAAAAAAGAGCCAAAAACATAGGTAGTAGCAATACCGTACGACATTTTCGAAGAAGGTTTTACATGAACCCACCTTTGGTCTATTCGTCAAATCTATAGTTCAACGAGTTCGTTTGGATTGGTCTAACATTAAAATAAGTGTGGTGGTTACAACGAATTGGGCTCTAACAGACACATAGGCGCACAACCCAATTTTGTGGGGTGATCGGTAAAAGTGACTAACTGACATTTTTTGAGAACCAAAATGAAGTTTTGAGTGAATATGGTGCAGAATTCCTACTCCATATTTTTATAGCCAATTAGATTGTTAATGTAGTTTTCCTACGAAGAAAACCCATATTTACGCAAGAGAAAAGTGATAGTGAATAGTGTTGCAATCTTAGTTTGAGTTTAATGGTTGAAACATAAGAACTTATCGCTACCGATGGATTCCTGTTCATACTCTCAAACAAAATTTGGGCTGGTAATAATGACCAATCACTATAATTTTAATATTAACGGGATTTTGGAGTGTTTTAAAATTTAGTAAGACACTAAATGCTTCATTCAATCATATAAAAGGGAATACGAAGGAAGATACTGATTTTGAATGTCTATTTCTCGATTCAGAAAGACGGAGAAATTTTGGAAGGCTCTCCTTTAAAATTTGTAGAATGTTACTTGTTCACTTTTACCAATTACCCCACGATTAGTTCAATTTGGGCATATACAGCAGCGCACGGGACGGGGGAACTACCATCAAGTACAAGCGATAGAGCAGCGATCGAGTCAAAAGGGTGATATTTCCGGAAAATAATAAACCCTTGATGGTATGGATTGGTTGGACTAATAAAAGTACATACATAATTGTCAAGAAAAGGGACCTTGTAACTCGCAAAAACTAATAATTAATTTATACGTGCGTGGAATGTTTTGATCGAGGCATGGCTGCAATGTAATCGCACACAGGGATGACTGTAGTGAATGACTAATTATATCAGAGTGAGCTTATCAGCTTGGATGAGCTACTTCAACATGGTGTGCAATCTTAATGTGTAAACGATTGAGGCCAGGAAAATAAGCAATCACACGGAAATTATTCGAAATCCGGAAGTGCTCGATAATCAACATCGTCGACCTCGTGGAAATACAATTCCTTTGGATGAACTTTCAACGGCTAACTTGAAAGTAATTTGGTGAGGTCAGTTTTATGACAATGATACTGACCTGTAGATAGCCTGTTGAGCACCTGACCTGTCCTATGGATCCAAGTGAATCGATATAAGCCCAGAGTTTTATTAGAACTAACAGGTGGTAATGACGCCCCGGATGCTGTGAGTCAATGGACCGCGCACTTCACAAAGTTAAATCGCCCTCTAAGAACAAAAAAAAAAAAAAAAAGATTGAAAAAAATATATTCCGATCGCTCCTCCTTCCCCAACCATCGGATTGAGCGACTTTCGAAAATTATGACCCCACCCCGGGGCTTTAATAAAGCAGTAATAAATAAAGAAGATGGGTTTCAGCGAGAGGGGACGAAGGGGTTCTGTGAGAAGGAAACGACGCCATAGTTCGATCAGGGTTGGAGAGAGCTTCGATGGGTATCTAGCGGGGGCTAATTTCTGGTAATAACAATAAAATTTTATTGAGATGCCGCACCCCTCGATACCCAGCTCTATCAGTGGCCCCCGTCAAGTTAACGAGTAACCAGCCGAGGGGGCTACCGAGCAAGAACGGACCCCCTTCGCCGGACCCACCTAAATCATCTTCGAACCACCGGTAATAAAGGGACAATAATTACTTTTTAACGGACCTCCCAGCAATGTATTTGTTAATGGGGAGGAGAGGGCGAAACAGATCGTACGAAACAACCAGAAGATTAAGAGAATTTTTATTTTTTTGAAACCCAAAACATCTTATAATCCAGAAAGATAATATCTTACAGGCTCGAACAACGGAGCTCAAATGAACCGTTTAGCGGGAACTCGAAAAGATTTAATCACACAGTCGGACGTGCAATTACCACTCTGTTATTACTTACTTCTCATTACAATTACTTTTCTATTATTACTTAATAAACTCCTGCTCCTAATACGTATAATCGTAAACTAGACTAGACCAAGTGTGCTATAATTTGACAAGTGAAAACCGTTCCAATCATTAAGGTTTCCCTAATGTAATCAAGAAATTTTGTTAAAAAGCACGAATCGACTGTAAATTTTGTTCATGCTCAATTTACAACAATTGTTTTTTTATTAAACACAGTAATTAGTGCCACTGTTATAATCAACGTTAAAATATGGGACTTGTGATTCATGTAATTAAACGTCATTCAACTATCAACATCATCAACTCAACTACTCTTCATCAGCTTCAAGTTATCTTTATGCTTTGGGTGAAAATCGTGAGTGCAACGTGAAATATTCGAACTTGAACATTTGAATTTAATATCTTTAAAAATTTCTAAATACTTCCAAGCTGTGGACTTTTATTGGTAGCCAATTGTTGTTGCATCGACTGAGTTACTAGTCAAGACAGGTTTTGGTTGAATTTTACACTGGAGTTTATTCGTCTTGGGATATAAATACGATCATTTACAAGCGAAAATCCACAAAAATTATTTTTAACGTCAGAAACGAGTGGTATGTAATAGTTGCGAAACAGTGGGTAGGAACACGTGTGCCCCTACCACTTGTATCCCTGCCAGGTGTTAGATTTCAGTTATTCGAACTAAACAACGGAAACACATGTCCGAAACTCTGCAAATTCTTGATAAAACGGTTTATTTTCCTCTTTGTGTAGATCACCCTTCCGTCTAGATCACGAAATTACATATGAAACGTTTATAGAGATGATGAATTAATTACAAATAATTTTTACCAATATAATACTGGGTTTTTTAATTCCACCTATCTACGCCGACGATAATGTATTAATTGGTTATTAGGTATTTATTGAAAATTATTATTTGAATAGCGTTTAAATAATGAATACATTTAAATAGAGTTTAATTTTCTTAAATGTTTAATACCATCGGGAGGTTGTACGACCAGCCGTTCATTCACAATGAGGGCTCTAATTTGGAGCAGATCGAAAGTCGTCATCATGAGGGTGAATCATGCGGCAGCCTGTCGTTTCAATGTTCATACTGGCGCAGCAGATTCGAGCGGCACATAGTTTTCAGATATCGAGTTAAATAGCAATAATTAGTAATAATTATTAGGAATTTCGAATAATTAATAATAATTACATATAATTACTAATTATAATTAGTAATAATTTACACTACTTCATAATAATTAATCACTTGGAAATGATAATTCATAATCTCCCATCTATAGTCTAGATTCTAGACCGGTGGCCGATCTGCACGGAGAAGATAATAAACCGTTGTGTCCAGAATTTTCAACTTTTCTCGTCTATTTGCTTTACCCAACCACAAGATTGTAAATTGGGATTTCAAATGCATTATACGTTGACTTTGGCATTTAGAACGTCTAATTTGAATTGAAGTGAGTAATGGATTTATTTACGTTGGACCGATATGATGTAGTTACGGATCGGATTTTTTTTCCCGCGTGAAAATCCTTCGTAGAGCTCAATGACTCATCCTCCGTCATACGGGACCTCGTAGGTCGTCTGGGGCAGCGGAAACTGTTGTTGATTCCGCTGTATTGTCGCCAATAGTATTGTTGTTGTTCTCTGAAGGAGATGGAACTGAAGGATTGATCGTATAGGTGGAGCAAGGGCTCGCCCTTGAACTCCTCTGCGTATGAGATGAGGAAGCCCCATCCCCCTCACGCACTCTCTCGCTTATTCTATAGATCTGGGCCGAAGACGCAAAAACCTTGGCCCCTCCCCTGTCCGCCACTTCCACTTCCAGCCCCTAACCCTTGTTCCACTCATAAATATGTACTACCAGGCTGGCTTCCCCCCAGCCACCAGCTTACAGATGTCGCGGCTTTCGGACCTTCTTGGCCGAGTCCTCTTTTGTTCTTGGGCTCCCCAGCCGACGACGCTCTTTGTCTGGTGGTCTGGTCGTATGGCCGACCTCGATCGGAGTACCTTAAACCCTTTGGATGTTGATGGAAACAGAGGGGTCAACTTCATGTGCTACCGCATAAATCTGATCTTTACTCTCGAAAACCACAGGCCTCCGCCGATCGCCTCTGAGAGCCCGCCAGGCCACTTGGGCGGCTTCTTGTCGTTTAGGCAACAACAGGAAAGTTCCGCAAGAAGTAAATGACGCGCCCTGATTTCAGTACAACTCCACAGCACACTTATCCAAATCGACTTGAACCCCCCTAATTCAAGTACACCCCTGCTGTTGAACCCCTACTGATTTGAACGGTGTAATTACGGAAAGGTAACGGGTAGGGCACTATTGTATCCTACCTTTCTGTAATCACGTAGTTCAAATCAGTAGGGGTCACTTAAGAATCTTAAGTGCCTATATTATATAACCTAGGCAAATAGCTATCAGCAAAACGGTGATGTAGGTACCAAGAACCATGAATTCATTTTTATTGTCTCCAGTTACGAAGAAGCAAAAAAAGAAGTTGTACCCAGTGAATTTTTTCACAAATGTTCTCAAATGGTCACTGTGATTGTCATTATGCGAGCAATCAATTTACAAGCACAATTGCCCTGTTAAGGTAAAATAATTGACTAAACAACTCTCAATAAAGAACACCCTGCCCCACAAACTATCTTCTGCTGATTCATTCTACGAACTCCTCGATCTACCATGCAATAATAACGTTTATCCGTGAATCCAGCATAAGCTTTTAACTTTATTTTTTATCTCATTGTATTTTATTTGTTTTATTTATTTATTTATTTTTTTTATCTCTAATTTGATATAATGAAATTTGAAGTGAATCATTTGTATTTTTTCTTTATGAAAATAAAGGAATTCATGGCTATGGCATAAGCTAATGCCAAGTGAATTTATTTAAAAAAAACTCTAAATAATTGATATTTTAGATTTTTCAGAAATCATCTTCAATGTTTACCAGTGAAAACTCACTGCAAAACATTCCCGTAATCCCACATTTTTTGACATGAAAATGTCTTTTCTCTGACTTCCCCGCGAGTTTTTCCAACGATTTTGTGACATCCTCCTTTTCAGCATGATTTTCACGTACAACCATCTGTAACTAAGTCATTGTAACTCCGTCTGTTTGCATCCCACGGTAATCGTTTTGGTAGGACAGTCAAATAGCAGTTTTTCCTATCGATTTACGGCATTTGAGGCGATTATCGATTATTTCTGGCTGGTTTCTCGAATGGTTGAATAGAAACACCTCAAATCGAGTTAAGGCGTTTTACCTTCACAAATTAATGTGGATTTTTCGGAAGGAGTTTGATGAAAAACACCTCAACTGTCACCAACTATGTTGACCATGGTGACCAACATACTGAAATCAATAAGGCTTATACGCTTTAATGAGAACTGGAAGTAAAACGCCTCCCAGGTCCCCATTTGAAACACATCTACTCACCTTGTGAAGCCAACGCCTCAACTCAGTGTTCAGCGAGTTGAGGCTTTTTTCCTAAACAAAAAACGTCAAAGCAGTAAAGGGCTTTCAAACGAAGCGTTGAGGTGTTTCTACTCAACAAACATGCGAACATTAGAATGGTGAGGTTGAATTAAGGAGGGGTACGTAAAAACCCCATTTTCGACCATTTTGGAGTTAAGGCGTTTTTCATTACCTAACAGGACAGGCTGCTGTATTAGTATCAATTTTGAGGCTTGGATTATTTTTGAAATTCCCTGTTAGTTTGTGGTTCAGATGTTCGTAAGCGTAGGTTCTAAATCTGTCCGTCTTCTCGGAAACACTGAATCTTATAGTTACTTTCTATTGAGATGTTTGCCTTTTGTCCCTGCACTGTTCTAGAAAAACAGTAACGATTATGATTTTTCAAATGGCAGGTTCCTCATTGAAATAGGGGCATCACTTGGAAACGTCAACAGTTTTCGTCAACAGTTTTCGTCAACAATTTTCGTCAACAGTTTTCGTCAACAATTTTCGTGACGATTTTTTTGTTTGTGTGCCATAGCAAAGACATAAAATGTCAAAATTAGATGAATTCGCAAACACGATTTCCCAAAATTGGGCGGTACAAGGCGCTTGAACAGAAGAAATGAACACAAGACCAACAAATAATAGAAAAGCCCCCGGTGACGTCATTTGGAAGTATAAAACTAGGACATGACCAGTCTGATTGAGAAAGTTCAGTCTTCGGACCAAAAGAGTCGATCTCTTTTTGGTTTTCAAATTTCTCGTGCGGCACATTAAACGGTGTGTTCTCTCCTATTGAACTCACTTGTTATATAATCTCGTGAATCTGATTTTTTTTCTTCTCCGGAGGGGAATTACAACTCTTGACCGACCTTGCCCGTGTCCATCTGTTGATTGCCCCGCCTGGTTTGAATCGCGATGATTTCGGTGCTATCTGAGCGGTGATGTTCCGAACCATGCTATTAGTTTGGAGAGAGCTCACCCGCCACTATGGACCAGGATGTACAAACCTACTAATTGGGAGGGCAACTAACTCAATAATCTCAAAGAAATCCGAAGGCTTACGAAACATTCTTCAACACACTCGATGTTCGGTGCTTAAAGTGATGTACAAATGGGGATCTTCTGAAATGTACTGCAGTGTGAGGTAGACACTGATCAAAGAGCTAACCGAGCTAACTTCGAGATATGGTTGTAATCAGCCTTCATTCGAATACCCAACAATCGTGTCAAATGAACGTCTGTTACAAAAAGTGCACATTGCTTTCTCGTGACGTATACACAATGAAACGTAATTGCAATTGGAGGATCATTTTTGTCATGATTCTGCACATAGTCACAGATACAACCACAACCAGACTCAAGATCTTGGGCATTCTCAGATCAGAAACTGTGTTTGCATGTGCACAGAAAAGGCGATTGCTTTGATTGCAGTGAAATTGATGATACAGTGACATCATATGGACAGCTTGCCGGTTCAGTCAAAACGTGAAATAATTGAAAATGATACCATTTAGGTAGTTTCGACGACTCCATTCATAATCGTGTAAATTTGTTTACCTTGGAATGGAAATCGGATGTGTCTTAGACATCAGAGATTGGAGTTTTACGCAGGTAAGTGGACCAGACTACATGAAATTTTTTCAAACACTCGTAGAAAGTTATAAAATTTCTTGAAACGTGTTCAATAACCCATCAATCGTTCGTTGATAAACACGCAATTCGCAATAAACACCGTACAACTTCACAGAAATCGATCAAATAATCACTGAGAACATGACTTTGAGCACATATGGGATGTCATCAGGTGGGCTCGAATTTATAGAACTTACCGAGCATTCCAGTTGTCTATTGAAATTCAGTTAGATTCCATTTTCATTATAGGTGGGTCCCATTTGATTATTTTAAGTGATCCATAAAAATTTAAGATCTTGGTCTGGAATTCAAGTGAACTGGATAGTCATTCATTGGTTTAGCTGATCCGAACTGGGCATTATGATGCACTGAAAACTTGTACTGTTGTGCAGGAAATTGCTTCTTCTCCAGATGAAACAATCAGTAGGGGGTTCGAGAACTAGGGCACCAGCCTTGCGTATTGTCAAAGCGGTGCTTCGGCTGACTGTGTCAAAGAAGCTATGACCATGGAACAGCTTGATTATATTAAGCATATTTTCTTTGGCGTAATGAAGTAATAATGTATTGAATCCACACTGTAAAAACGTAAAATGAATGATTGATCTACGTAGTTAAAGTACCTCCAGTTCCTCTAATACCTCATTCCTGTAGAAGGGTTGGGGTTCAGATGGAATGATCGCTTGAGAAAACTGTATTAGACTAATACAGCACTTCTTCTTTACGAGCGAAGAAATCTCTTCCTCGTACGAAACTCCAATGACGTAGCAATTATCTATAATTAGCCCATGACTTGATAATAAAATTCGAAGGATGTGTATTCGTATTAACACAATTGATAGCTGTATGGAGTAGCGATAACGCCAGCCTATATCACCGTTGCAACAATAGATAGTTGGTATTTAATGAGTAATCGAAATGGGCCGGACAAACGGGGGCGAGAGGTAAAAGTTGCAGGCGCTGCACAAATAAGGTACACGAGGCAACCAACGAGGTCTTCATTCCCAAATAGGATCCAGCACGAGGCAGGTCTATACGGCCCTTGGCAATCTTACTAATCATCATAGTTTTATCGCTTGTGAGCTTTGCCTTCCTGACCCCAATAGGCAATCTTTTGCTTGTAGTGCCACGGCATTAATTTAGTACCTATGACGGATCCAGGCGCTGTGAACGGCGTGTAGGAAAGATGGGAAAGCGTATAGGTGTGATTCTACCATTTCTGTGAACGATGACCAAGATTTGTAGAGCTTTTAGCACCTTGTACAAACAACGTGAGTAGCTTGAAAGAATGTGACTCTAGTTTCACTCATACCTTACACGGGACAGTAGTTCATGGACGCAGTAATACTATGTTTAACTAATGGCATGAGCAAAATCCAGAAAGTACCAGTCAATTCACTGAAAGAATTGCATTTTCACAGTTCTATAACAACGTTTAGTTTGGTGTTTCCCACTAGGGTGTACAAATTAAGTTGTTAACCAATAAGGGCGACAGTGGTACTGATAGAAGAAGTCTTACGCTATTCAACGTCAGTCAAATCATCTAATCAGAAATAATGATCCAGATACCGCTTTCCCAGACGAAATACATCCCAGGCCAAGGTCTTCACTACTTAAAGGGGCATCTTCCGATACTGTATTTAACTCTGGAGAATGGATTATTACCGCCGAGCCGAAGATGATTCTTGGAAGATGTCAACCGCAGGGTATCCAGCGGCGAAGGGGTAATCGGGATGTCAGCCAGGATCACGATGTCCCCCTTCGAACTAGAGACCCTCAAGATTTCTGCGCTGACTCCCTACGCCCATTTACATAATACCCTCAACCGTCCGCTGCCTTCGGGTTCGACAAACTAGTAGGTGATTCTACTAATTGGAAAAATACCTATAATTTCAACGGATATCTGGAAGAGAGCGACGATTAGCATCCGATGAATTTTACATTGAATAAAAACAACAAGGAGAGAACTTCTTCCGTCTTTTTCGTTTTAAATTATAAATCGATCATCGACGAAGCTTCTTTGTGGCAGTGACGACAAGTTTTTTCTTTTTTTTAATGACAAAAAGTAAAAAATTCGAAGTAATTTTGTGATTTAATGATTATAGGCGCTTGTGGTTTCGTGAGCGCCTATCAGCTAAACTGCTGACGCGTCACCCACTTAACTTTTAACGCATCCGTCGATTGAAAAGAGGTAGGTAGGTGAAGTCCAATAAGTAATATAAAAGGAAATATAATAAATATAAAAATTGTGAGAGAATTTATTTATTTTTTTAAACTAAAAAATGATTTTCAATATGTCACTGTTGGTACGTATTTCCCATGAAGTACTCAATTCTGTATTTCCCAGGACGTATCGAAGCCCAGGAAACTGTAAACGATGAATTCTAGGGGTCTAGGAATGTAATTCATTCACGTCCAGTTCCCTACTACACCTTTCAACCTCTCCAAATATCATTCCACAAACAAGCCTGATGGTTGTGTTTTGGATACGCGGGGATCTCAATTTGTACCAACATTCGTTTTTTGACTTCTCTTAATTCCACCTCCAACGTCAAGAATAGTCAAATTTTTACAAATAAATTTACAAAAACAAACAATAACAACTCATTAAAAATTTGGTATTTTTGAATCTATGCACCTATTCGGTGAGTGAAATATTTTGGGAATTAATATGTGACGTTTGTTCTTAAGTGGGACCACCCAACCACCACCATATTACTACGTCTTCTTTACGAAAGTCTCAGATGAAATATAGTATTTTTCCTAAGGATCGGTATGGTATCGTTAACGATAAGATTTGCCAAATAATGAAATACATATTTTACAGCTTGATATTGGGCGTAGGAATTGACAACTCAATAGCGTGGAATTGAGATGCGCAAAGTGATTTGGGCTTTAGGCCTGCAATACGCATACTATGTTGCGTTGGGAACATCATAACATGATATTATCGATGCACTACGTACTCATAAAAATTTAGCATTTAATGGTTCTCGTAAAACTGACTACAGAGAGTCTGACTTCGGTCCCCAGAGAATCTCTCGTCAATTCGAATTCGAAAATGAAAATTTTGCGCGTATACTTGGTAAATCAAAGTGGTCTATATATAGACCACTTTGATTTACCAAGTATAGATACGACACGCCACCCACGAAAAAGTAATAATTCGAAGTCAAGCCAACCCTTGATAATTCATGATGTTGGATTATTATCAAAGATAGTGAACTATTGTAATCAACAACAAAACTTTAAGTATTCCCCCCCCCCTTACCTCCGTTAACCATATTTTAGCTCATTAGTCAAGGTATTTATTTCGTATATTTGTGGGACTCACAAGGGTATTGTATACAGTACAGTGCTCCACCCAGAAGGGTGATCTGTACAGAAGATAATAAACCGTTGTGGAAAAATGTTCAGCATTTTTATATCAACTAATTAAGACTTAATTAGTTGATATAAAATTTTTTGTGTTTTCCAAAATTTTTGCTCACTCGTTGATTCGAATTTATCCAACCCACTCTCTAATTAATTCGAACTGTTCAAAAAAGCGAATTCTCTGTTATTCGTCCTTTTTTCAAGGTCCCTCAAGTTTCGAATAGTCGAGAGTTGACTGTATTATAACGGGGTTTCAATACGACTATCTACATAGGTAATGTGGTTGACGGGTGCCTGTTTCTGAGATATGACAGCCCCTTTATTACTGGTAGGCCCTCCACAGCGCCATGGCCAAGTCTCGCCTACATCCACTCTTTCGGCTGCTGTGAAATTCGTATAACTTCGTTGATAGAAGAATTAATTTTTTGTTCTTCCAGCCCACACTAAAAACCAGTCATCTATACTGCCCTGTTAAGGTAAAACGCCTCAACTCAAAATTCAAAACATTGCAGAAATTCGCCTCAAAGTTTTTCACTGAAACCTTTGATGTAAGTAAGTTGACTGCAACTCATTATAAAAACCCCATTTTTCGGTGAGATATCGATATGACTTCAACCAATTCAACGGTGAAAAAACTCGCAAATTACCTAATCGATTAATAATCTATTATTAATTGCAGGTTAAGGCGATTTTGAAAATTCCAGCTTCCGTTTTAGGATTGTTTGTTTAGGTAAAATGCCTCAACTTGCTCGTGAGGCAGTCACCTTAACGTAAACAACTCAATCAAACGGATGTTTTGTTTGGGTTATGGTGTAAAGTTTTGTAGGTAAAACACCTCATCTCAATATTTTGGTGAGTTGAGGCGTTTTACCTTAAAACATGCGCGAAAATAAAACAGTTTTGAGGCATTTTCGTCCTAGAGTTGAGGCGTTTTACCTTAACAGTGTGTCCTTGAGGCGTTTTACCCTAACATTGACCAATTTTCGTATGTTTATGGTCAGAATTTTGCCGACTTCCGGTTCGAATTTTGAAATTTGGACTTCACCATCGAAAAGGACTGGTCCAAAATAGGGGGGTTACGTAAAACCCCCATTTTCGTAAACATTGGACTTGAGGCGTTTTTATTTGACAGGGCAGTATAATACAACACCATGTTTTCAATACTCAGTGAACACAAAGTGGAAGGATCAAAAGACCAGGACAGGATCCATTGAAAATAAGGAGTGTAAAGTATGTTTTATAGCTAGGTGATAGATGAGTAGCGTTGGTAACACAATTCAGTAACTACTCTTCGTTTAACAATAAAAATCACATTTATTAAACCTTATTGCTTCCTGTAATCATGCTCATGTCTAGATCACTGTTCTGTATAGAAGTATGTAATAATATCCTTTGGTTAGTTGAACTGGTGGAATAGAACAATTGGGCTTCATTGGGTTTGGACTTGGAGCAAAACTAATACCTATATGAGCAAAACTGCTCCAAAACATTTTTAGTTGTTCCTATGTAGGCACACAAGAAATGTCTAGTCGCTGAATTAGATACATAAAGTAAGCTTTGTACGCTTCGAATATAAAGGACCAAGTCGCCTTCTTTTTCACCGATTCATTTTCTATGAAACCATAGCATTTTCACTTCAACGGAAAGGTCGATGTTGTAGACAATTTCATCCTATAAATATTGTAGACATTGGTATAATTCTGTCGAAAGGGATCAATACGATTGATTTAATTGTATTTGCTCCATTTCCCCATAGCTGCAACGGCATTCTTGCATTACTCATCTAACCTCAAGTACGAATTTCATCAGAATACGACGATCAAGCAATCTGTTTAGTCCTCTACGGTCTCGGGTCGAATACCAATATTTTATCGGACAACGAGGCGAACTGGGGCAGCATTAAATAGGTACGGCCTAGGCAGCTTCGGACTTGTATGTTCTGGGTGGACTCTTGGTGTAAGTAGGGGATTATAGACGTGTAAGAACCACAGATTAGTTGGAGACTACAATAGAAACTGGTCGAAAACTCCTACCGTTTTCGGTAGGATCAGGTAGGATCTAGGATATATCGGACGTGTATTTATATTTAGACAGAACTTATAAGAAATCAATTCAAGAGAGAGCAACCTACATAAACGAGCATGAGTTTCTCACAATAGTTATTTTCCCTCAGAGAAAGACCAAATTAGCGTTTTATAGATTCAAATATTATGATTTATACGTGAGCCTTCACGTGTTGGAGGCATGACTTACGCTTTGGCGGTACGTAATGGACTCATTCTCTTCATCGCTGAAGTTCCTTTCACCAAAAGTTTGCGTAAGTTCGGATGACAGAAACTAGATTCGTCTAAGACGTTTTGAAACTCACGATACGAGAGAAACGTTTTCTAAAATCATTAAATCGAATAGAAAAGTTGGGTCTTCTTTCAAAAATGATGAAAAAGCTTCTGCTTGAGGTATGAAACAAACAATGGAAATGTGGAAGAATGCGTTTTCCAGAGTTATTGCATATGAGATGCTTAAAAGAAATTGTTCCAGTTAAGATGCGTAAATGAGGCATGAACATAACAAAATTGAACATAACAAAACGGAACATGATCTAAATAATTTTCAATTATTGAACAAAACAAATCTAATAATATTATAGATCATTCTCAGCTGCTGCTGCAGGAAGCCGTAGCATCATGTCCATCACATAGTTGTAACAATCGGTTGTGGTAACAGTGGCTACACTACGAGTAATCACTGAAACCAAGCCATACTTTTCACATGGCTCGCTGCGCAAATTCCTTGCACGAAGCTTCACTTTAGAAAACACCTTTTCTGCAGGATTCAGTTGAGACGAGTAAGGGGGAAGATATTTCACACGAAGTCCGAGCTCATCCATTCGCTGTTGGAGTGAATGAGCATGATGAATACGAGCGTTATCCATTATCAACAAGTCGCTTACTCGTATCTTAACGATCTTTATTTTGAAATGGAAGATCTTTATTTTGAAATGGAAAACCTATATTTTGAAAAGGAAAACCTTTCATTTATTTCGGAAAACCTTTAATTTGACTCGGAAAAGCTCTATTAGGGGCCACTCTTTGTAATTATTACAATTACTAATTGTTACATTTATTATTAATTATTACAATTATTATTAAATTATTACAATTATTATAGTCGTAAGACATACCTATACAAATAAAAAGTAAAACTATATTTTCAACCACATCCAGCAGCCCTCGTATCTAATTCTTATAATATAGCATTTACAGATTTAATTCAACCTTACAAAATTTGTAATTATATTCAACCTTTTACAAATTCAATTCAACCTTTTACAAATTCTATTCAACTTTTTACAAATTCTACTCAACGTTTTACAAATTCTATTCAACTCTCAACCAATTTAACTCATCCCAACCCTTCAACTGATCTCAACCCGCAAATTCAATATTTCCCAAAAATCAAGTTAAAATGAAACTGTGAGGTGTTTCTTCTAGTTTCACGACCCCCCGATTACGTCCCTACACATTCTTTTGGCGAATATCGGATCTGTGTTCGACGCTTGCCGGGAAAGATCGTCCAGACCGTCAGTTCGGTAAGTCCGCACATATTATTTGAATTCGTCATCTGTATCATTGTTCTCCCGCCCCAAATTAGCGCACGGAATTTAATCCCCCTAAATTTAGTAAGGGGCATTTCGTCAGCGTGTCCAACCTACTTACCCACCTACGTGTAGCCTACTACTTATAATCCTAATCAATCAGCTACTTTCCATATCCATCCCCTCTGGTGGAGAGTTGAATAGAATTTGTAAAAGTTTTAATAGCATTTGTAAAAGGTTGAATTGAATTTGTAAAAGGTTTAAATGAATTTGTAAAAGGTTGAAATAAATCTGTAAAAGGTTGAATTGAATTTGTAAAAGGTTTAAATGAATTGGTAAAAAGTTGAAATAAATCTGTAAATGCTATATAAGAATTACATACGACGGCTGCTGGATGTTATTATTATTATTGTTTCAAAAAACTGCCAATATCGTTCAGCTAGTTGTGTTTGAACCTCCAGGCTCAGTTCATTCGAGACTCGTTCGTAACCCCAAATGTTTTTTTGCAAAGTCGGCTGTTGCAGAAACACAACAAGGCTCATTCTTCTCCTTCATCCCCTATTCATCTTGAGGGGTCCAAACCGCTTCCCTATTCATTCCGACCCTTCTCTCCCCTCCGGTCGTCACCGCGATCTCTCTGTCCTCCCGAAAAACAAAACCAAAAAACAGGGGGGTCCCTCTTTTTCGGCACGAGTATAAGAAGAAAAAAGAAATCCCACCGATTAAGTAATAGAAAGCCTGTTACGGGTATTTAAATCAGGGTAGCAGCCACCGTGTGACGCATGCGCGCCCGGAGTCCCATTCTTGGTGGGGAGTTCGACGGCGATTCAGAGTTCAGACGGTCGCGCTTCTTCTCCCCTCAGTCGCAAGTTTGGGGCCCGAGATCGTCATCCGCGACTTTCCCGATCAACCCCCTTCCAGGATCATCCCCGACCTTTACCGCCTCATTTCGAAGTTTCGCGGTCGTTTCCCCCCACGTATTTGCCACCCTCACGCGGACATTGTACGTTTTTCTACTCGAATTGTGGGCCAATTTCGAAATTTTACGTTGATGGGCATCGTTTTGGAATCGCCGGTTTTTTTTTAATCGCTGCCAATGTGAGTACTGATTCTGATTCCATAATGCAATACATCCTTGGGTCAACTTGCATTCAACTTATGAAATTTAAACTTGTGTGCAAGGTAAACTTGTACATTTAGTGTTGACGTAATATACCATTTTCAAAATGAAAATTAACAATAGCAGGTAAGTACATAAGTATCCCCTGAAAGTCAGTCACAACATTGTCCTATCAAACCACTTCATTATTGTTAAAAATTTGAATTTTCTTTAGTAACCTAGTGCTAACCCAGGTCCAATTCAATTCAATATTGAAGTAAATAACCTAGTGCCAACCCAGGTGCAATTCAATGCAGTATTGAAGTAAATAACCTAGTGCCAACCCAGGTCCAATTCAAATCAATATTGAATTAAATAACCTAGTGCCAACCCAGGTGCAATTCAAATCAATATTGAAGTAAATAACCTAGTGCTATCCAAGATCCAATTCAATTCAGTATTGAAGTAAATAACCTAGTGCCAACCCAGGTCCAATTCAATGCAGTATTGAAGTAAACAACCTAGTGCTAACCCAGGTCCAATTCAATTCAATATTGAAGTAAATAACCTAGTGCTAACCCAGTTCCAATTCAATGCAGTATTGAAGTAAATAACCTAGTGCTAACCCAGGTCGAATTCAATGCAGTATTGAAGTAAATAACCTAGTGCCAACCCAGGTCCAATTCAATTCAATATTGAAGTAAATAACCTAGTGCCAACCCAGGTGCAATTCAATGCAGTATTGAAGTAAATAACCTAGTGCTAACCCAGGTCCAATTCAAATCAATATTGAATTAAATAACCTAGTGCCAACCCAGGTGCAATTCAAATCAATATTGAAGTAAATAACCTAGTGCTATCCAAGATCCAATTCAATTCAGTATTGAAGTAAATAACCTAGTGCCAACCCAGGTCCAATTCAATGCAGTATTGAAGTAAACAACCTAGTGCTAACCCAGGTCCAATTCAATTCAATATTGAAGTAAATAACCTAGTGCTAACCCAGTTCCAATTCAATGCAGTATTGAAGTAAATAACCTAGTGCTAACCCAGGTCGAATTCAATGCAGTATTGAAGTAAATAACCTAGTGCTAACCCAGGTCTAATTCAATTCAATATTGAAGTAAATAACCTAGTGCTAATTCAGGTCCAATTCAATTCAATATTGAAGTAAATAACCTAGTGCTAACCCAGTTCCAATTCAATGCAGTATTGAAGTAAATAACCTAGTGCTAACCCAGGTTCAATTCAATGCAGTATTGAAGTAAATAACCTAGTGCTAACCCAGGTCCAATTCAATTCAATATTGAAGTAAATAACCTAGTGCCAACCCAGGTCCAATTCAATTCAGTATTGAAGTAAATAAGTTAAGAAATAAATAGTCATGCAGCATGGCTATAAGAAGGAATTTTCGAAAAAATAACTGGTTTTATGGAAAATGACTCTATTTTACTGGTATTATAACAAATTTTATTAACCATTTTATGCCGAGTAACACCTTATGTTTATAGATTTTTTAGATTTATAAACAAGTCAGAATGGCGATATCTCATTCCGTTATCAGACTCAAGTAACAACCACGTTTCTTCACCTTCAAAGTGCTCCAGTTTGGGAACTGAATAAGAAATCGCAATTCTGATTTTACCCTCGTGTTCAGCGTACTCTACTAAACCTTTAAAATGAGGGGTCAGACTGTTTCATTTTGGGAATTTAGGGGTAATTTTCCCCCTAAAGCTCCGCCTAAAGTGGCCTCTGGTCTTATACTGTTTTGAACAGCTGAAAAACAAGTCCTCGTTTGCGCCATGATACAGACATTTCGGTGTTTAGGTATGTTTTAGTGTCTATGAGTTGATAGTTATAGTTGAATCACGTTTAGGGTTTTGTTATTTGAAAAATACTACGTTTGTTTGAACTGTGTGACAATTCTAGCCTTACATAACGAATTGTGTTCATTCTTACATGTAGTATGTGTGTTATTCATGTTGAACAAGACCAAGATGAAATGATACAACATCTTTTGAGCCTTAAACCTAAATTAAAGCCTAATCTGTCTTATTTACCTTATCCCATTTTTCTTATTTTCGTACGATCATTGAAAGTGTTGTGGAGCTATACATGCCTGTGAGACTAATTTGAATTATCATAATAATTATTGTCTGTGTAATACTCTAACTCTAGTTTGGTGTACGACAAGTAGAATCGTCTAATCCGCCTCTCTATCGTTCGAAGTTGGGCAAAAATGGGGTATTCTGTAAAAACCTATGCTCTCCTGCAAGCTCCTGCAAATTACTTTCGCACAGATACTAAATAATTTTTTTTTTTTCATATTATGAAAAATGGCTTAAAACTGCACTACACAAGCCCTTTTGTTACATTACCCAGTCTTAAGACTTGGTAATGTAACAAAAGGGCTTGTGATTGAAATTTCAATCCTAAATGATCAATAACGTTGCGATACATGTAGTCGAAAATTCAGATCTAAATTGACTAACGACAGCATATTTTTAGAACAACCAAACGGTGGTTTCTAATTGGTCACGAATCTCCTGCCAGACGAAATCTTAAGTTCGGAATTTCGTGAGGAGATTTTGGATTTCGATTGACGAGATTTTTGTGACCATTTCGGACTGGCAGACTGATTATTAAACTTTTTCGTTCCCCCGTTGGGCGTTTGGTGGTCGATTTAGATGGGCATACCAGATATTGTATACGTTTTCCGATGCAGAGCACGGGATAGTGATATTAAGACGACATATTTGATCATTCAAGCTGCCTAGGAGGCTGATGGTTCAGGTTTAGGAAGGTGGAATTTGAATTTAGCCTGCTACAAGTATAATTGCCACATTGGGGCGGTGAACATCCAAATTACATTCTACATGCCTAACCGAATCGGTTAGAGATGCGTTAGTCTTCTATCAATGATTAATTTGTGGGTAAATTACCTGTCGTATGAAAATTAGCATTTTCGGACCGGCAGACGGGAGATTGTTTTATATTCACTTGGGCGCCTACCGTTGGCGCTATCCAAACTCTACCTGCCTGTCATTCGTGTGTTTCCAGGTGGCCTTCCTGACTATTAGGGTGCCGGTATATCTAGGGAATAGAGATTTTATTTAGTTAAGATGTCAGAATATGAGGGAGCACTATCTCTGTTCAGGTAGGAAAGTGCTTGAGACGGTATTTTGGGCTTTTCCACTCGGCTCATTGGCTCACGTACTCTAGTGGTTTGGGATGGCATAGAACTTGATGGGTCACACTCGAACACGCATTTCGTGGAGAGGTGAAACAACTCTATCGCCGATTGGGTTAGATTAGGCTTGGGATCGGGGACCCCTGATGACCAGATAGGCACCTACAAGCATAATGACGGTGTTGGATGGCTCAACAAGGAACCGAATCGCTGGAACATCCTATACTCGTAAGACAATACGATAGTTCGACTACTATATAGGTACATTGTACGCCCACACACTCCTCCATCGCCTTTATCTCATTTTGACGAGCCAGAGGTGGTGCTTCTGATGCCACGTTATCCAGAGATTTCAATGGGGATTTCCTATCCTAAAACTATTGTCCGCCTTCCGCTATTATGGTCGTGGGACTCATCAGACCCATCATTACGATCAATGAGATTATTTTTACAAGCGCAAAGAGTTTGTTCATGTCGTGTTCTCCTTCCTTGAGAGAGCAAATTCTTCCAACCCGATTTTCCATTTTCTCTTTCGATCTCACTACTTACTGATTTTTCTCTTACTGATTTTCTTGAGGGAATCTCGACTAATGTGAACATTTAACATTTATAATCAGCTAAGTTATCGAAAGTAGCCGCTGATTTGTCCTCTGAACACCAAATTCCATTAATTTACGCCAAAAATCAAAATTGAGGTTATACTTTTATATTATCTAAATATGAGGGTTGTTGGGAAATAGCTCAGTTATGGTCTCATGAATGTCGAACGCTGGTAATAGGGTAAATACCTATATTTCTTGGTCCTGAACATCAAGCACCTTCACCCTCGATTTCCATTAATAAGTTCTCAAAAAGGAATTCAGGAAACACGATTTCACTGCGACCTCTCTCCGCTATTGTGGACTGTGAGAAGCTTTTTTCCAGGGTTATTACTCACTATGAAAATTGAGCTGTAGGGTACAGCCTGTATCATCCCGTCCCTATGGAACACACGTAGTAGACGGTGGTTCTGTCAAACAAATCAAGATCTTCACTGATTTCCAACATTCGTAACTGTGGTGCGTCCTTAGAAATCAAGTATGTCTACAAACTGGGCGGAACAAATGTTGTTTCCATTTTTTGCCGAGTTACACCTCAGTTTATAGATTTTTTAAAGCTGAACACGATGGTGGAGTCAGAATTGCGATATCTCATTCCGTTATCAGATTAAAGCAGATGGACCGTGAATAACATCTCAAGTAGCAACCACGCTTCTCCACCTTCAAACTCCTCCAGTTTGAGAACGGAATAAGATATCGAAATTCTGACTTCAGCATCGTGTTCAGAGTAAAAACCCCTTTGCAATGAGGCGTCACTTGTCAGACTGTTTCATTTTTGGACTTTATAGGTGACCCCCCCCCCCTAAAACTCCCCAAAACCCCCCTTAGAGTGGCCCGATTCCACACATCTACAAACTTAGCCGTTCGATCGCCAGGACGGATTTTTTGTGGAAATTTCAATTTTTCATCTCAATTCTATCGAGAGTTATCGTCTGGAATTACACATGCATAAAATTTATATTTATATAATATTTAATATTATATAAATATGATTTTTGGTGACTTTTGGCAGTGAATTCAGGGAGGTCTGGAACGGTTTTTGGTATAAAATGTTTTCGGAAATTCGATATTCAACAATTTTGGACCGAGAACAATAGCTTCCTTTTCACTTTCGTTTCAGCTACCTTTTCATCTTATATTCCCTATAGGTAATTATTATATTATTCAACTTTGTGGAATTAGAGCTTTGAGCTTTAAGTTATCGTCTGGAATTACTCATGCATAAATATTATATAAATATGATTTTTGGTGACTTTTGGCAGTGAATTCAGGGAGGTCTGGAACGGTTTTTGGTATAAAATGTTTTCGGAAATTCGATATTCAACAATTTTGGACCGAGAACAATAGCTTCCATTTCACTTTCGTTTCAACTACCTTTTCATCTTATATTCCCTATAATTATTATATTATTCAACTTTATAGAAATAGAGCTTTAAGTTTAAAAAAACGTATAACCTTCAAAGTTATAAATAGGTACAAATATAATTGCGATATCTCATTCCGTTATCAGATTAAAGCAGATAGACCGTGAAGAACATCTCAAGTACTTAACAACCACGTTTCTTAACCTTCAAAGTGCTCCAGTTTGAGAACGGAATAAGATAGCGCAAATCTGACTTCAACATCGTGTTCAGAGTACAAATCAGGGATAACTCGTCAAACTGTTTTATTAGTGGAATTTATGGGTAATTTTTCCCCCCTAAATTCCCCAAAACCCCCTTGGAGTATCCCAATTCCGCCCATTTACGAACACAGCCTTTCGATTGTCAGGGCAGATTTCGTATTCGAATTTTAACTTTTTATTTCAATTCCGTCGAGAGTTATCGTTTGGAATGACAGATACATAGATATATAAATATATATATTTAACCTCCAAACTGATGAGGTCAAATAAGGCCTAGGGTCTATGTAAGACCCTAGAGAGATACATCCGAACTTTTCCAACATTCTAGTTTTTCCCGTGAACTGCTAATGGGAATTATAGTAAACGTTTAAAACTTCAATTTGATCTCCTGAAAATGTAAAAGAAATGCCAACACGCGGGTTGTGAATGATACGTAGGTTACGACCGTCGCGGAAAAGTTAAGTGGGTTCAACGCGGTTGGTAGACATTTGAAACCAACGAAGATCTTGATTGTGTTTGACAGAACCATCATCCGTTATGTGTATGATTCATGTTCATGTAGAATCTACATGAACATGAATCATACACATAACGGATGATGGTTCTGATACATTGTAGATGATCATTTCCTGGGCGAATCTTTCAGTCAAGTCCTCGTTGTGTTGTGTCCAGGAGAAAAACCATTTGATGGGGATATTGAAATCTAAACATTAAAAACATGATTTTCACAAAACGTTGTAGACCAACGAATTTTTCATAACCCTAGGTCAAGGGGAAGGGGTTCAAAACGAATTTTGAAATTTTCATATCTCGAAAAATTTCCATCAAACGGTACCTATGTATTTAGATAGAGTTTATTCCTTAGAATTTTTTAAGACCATCTACAGCTTTGTACGACCAGCCGTTCGTTCACAATGACGGCTCAAAGATTGTGCCTCACAACACGATCGTGAATCAAACTATTGAAATACAGGTCAATTTTTTTTTAAATGCCAATCCAACCCAGTTTTCACCAATTAGGTAAATATCATCATTGAGTACAACGAGAAACTTGTAATCGTCCTTTAAGATCCCACAAGGTCTAACTCACTTTTCCCAACTTTATTTTACCAGTGCTATTACAATATACATAATATGTATATATTATAGCTCTTGTGGATTAAAAAAACTCTTGACAACGTTTTATTATATAATAATTATACATAATAATAATTATATTAGCGCTGGAAAAATAAAGTTCGGAAAAGTGAGTTAGACCACGCGGGATCTTAAAGGAAGAAATGTACCTTGAATATTCCTTTGGCACAATAAATCAAAATTAATGTTTCCAAATTGACAATTGAAGCCGGTGATTGTACATGTTTGAGGGTATATCTCACCCGCAAAGCTCAACTGTCATGCAGGCTGTTGCATTTCAGAATTTTTAGGGGCTACGCGCCGCGCGGTGGAGGCCCTTAGTATTTAATCCACTAATTCAACTGCCTAATTCAAATAATTTGGACGTTGTAATTAATATTCAATCTATCAGACAGAGTACTCACGAAGAAAATTATAAATCCCACACTTTATTCGATGAATAATCACCACCAAACCTACCAGCAGTACCTTTTCGTTTTTAATTCAGCCTTAGCAGAAGGAACCAATGTAGGCTGCTCCAGGACCCAATTCACCGAACCACCCGATACAACCGGTCCTTCGTTGTACCAGGAACACAAATTTTAAATGATTTTGTATATTTTAAAATTTAAAACTGAGAGATTTAGAAATAATCTAAAGAAGATCTTATTAGAAAAGTATTAATTTATGTTATGTTAGAAGGAGGAGTTTATTTATTTTTCTTATATTGTTTATGATCATGTTTATGTTGATTGTACATACGTTTATATGTATACGGTATATGAGAAATGATTGTAAGAGGAGTTCTTGAATTATGTATCCAGGGGAGGTGGAATAGAGGGCCTCAAGGCCCTAACCTCCCCTGGTGGTAAAATAAAACAATCAATCAATCAGCACTGGAATCTAAAGCTGAATACAATGATGAAAAGTATTTAACCACGTTTGTTGCTAATGACCTTCTGGTGACAAAAGTTCGTTATGCACAGGACATTCTCAACATTTCGTTTTTACGACCTCAATTCCTGCCTGTAAAAAAGTTGATTAGGTATCCTTAATATACATTATCGTATCCGACAAATAATGCAAGGTTGATACAATCGATCAGAAACCTTATCGCAGCCGTTTTTAACACCTAAATGTAGTCTAAAAGGGTCTCCCTTTTACACAATGCACCGAGCGGTGAAGACATTTTTGCACGTAACTTTCAAAAGCGCGATGCTAATGTTCGCATACTCGACTGAATTTTTTCCCCAAGGTAAAGAAAAATACCAGTGACCTACTACGCGATATTAAGTAGGATAAATGTAGGAGCAAAATACTGTGCGACACCTTACCTGCATCTTATGCATCTTGTCCATTAGGTCCTTCCCACCGCTCTTCTTGACAAATGATCACTTTCGAGTGAATTATCGCCTTCGCCGAATTCCTCTTCTTTCGCTTCCCAATCACGAGATGGTTTCTTTTCACTTTTTTCTGCCTTTGGTTTTATTTTTGGTCTTCGTTGGACGTTGAGCGGATTCATTGGTATGCTTGTTGTTCCATCGCATGCATAGAGCTTTTGGTTTTTTCACTCTCGATCCCACTCAGGAGGAGCAATAGTAATAAGTTGTAATATATCATAAGGTATCATATATATAATAAGGTAATAGGATAGTATCCTTCCCAGTGCGTTGTAGTACCTAATATTTGAGGTTCTACCTGTTTCACTACATCGAAAGACCTCTGAATACAACTATCATCAACTTAACGGCGTAGCTAATCTTATCCCACACAATCCTGCGGAATGCGGGTCGCGCAACTAAATTTCAATAAATCAATTAACCTAATTCACTTTCGTATTGTTACAGCTCCAATAACAATAGTAACTGATTAAACAATGAGTAACGGAACTAGCACATTATTAACTTTCATTCATTAAGTACATAAAAATGCGCTACTTAACCACTAAAATTGAATAACTGTATGGACATATCAACCACAAAACGCATATTTGGATATTAACAAAGTAATACTGAAACTCTTTCCCGATTCAATTAAATTAAGTTTTCAAAAAAAAATTTTTTTTTGAATCGGATATTAGGTAGGTAGATATACTTTGTTAATATCCAATTCAAATTTTGAATTAAATCATTTAAAAGTACGTATTTTTAACACATACAAACCAACGCAACGCCTAATATTACCAATTCAGAAGGTTTAGCAAGAAGCTACATGATTTTTTTGACGACTAGAGAGCAGAACTCTGTTCTAGGGGCACAACTCTGTCGACAATCAGTCCCGAGCGCTTGTTCAATAAGGAAATTATTCACAATACTTACAGGTCCTTCTATGAAAATTTCCTATGTACCTAGATTGTTACTTACAGGTACTCCCAGAGTTGGGCAAAATCTTAATCAGAAATAGTCTTAATCTTAGGAATATTTTTCTGCGAATAAGAACCTTAGAAAGTTCCTTATGAGGATATTGTATTTTGCGCTGACTCAGTCGATATTGCTATGTGGCTGCTTGGGGAGGAGCTTATACTACAACTCTGAATCCGGTGCATGTCTACCAAAAAAAATTTTTGTTGTTTCGTGTTATGTTACATTTTTGGAGCATACTGCCCCAATTTTTCGCTAGCTGGCAATTTGATAAGGAGAAGCACTTTGCTTACACCTCATACTACGATATATGTATATCGACCAGATTTCAATCTCAGGGTAATATTTATCTTCCTCTGTTACGTATAACTTAAATGCATATTTCCCCACTGGAATAAGAGTTTTTTTAAACTTCGAACAGTGTCAAAGTTGATTTAACAAATCATCCCACAAAAGTAAATTTTATTTTTAACAAAATGGTTTTTATTCAGGTAAACAAGATATTGTATAAACTAATTACAACGTAGCATATAGTTTTTCATAATATGAACTTTAAGTAATATAATATAATTTTTCATATTTCTTTCCCCTACCAACATTTGGAAATCAGTTAATAAGTACGGATGGCTGGTGTAATGAAATTTGTAAGGGATGTAAAGGGTAAAAATATTCCTATGAATAAAAATCGTAAGTTGGTAAGATTTTAATCGTCTGTCTGATTAAAATTTTGCCCAACTCAGAGTACTCCAATTCTTGACTTGAAGTCCAAGGGTGATTTCAAATATAATTTTCACCTATTTATATTTTGTTACTTTAAAGATGTTTAATGTGGTTCCTAAGTTTATTGCGTTTATTACATTCGCTTAGCTAGTCCAGTTTTTGGTAGGTAATAATGATGATTTGTCATTACAACGTGAGTTCCTACAGAGCGGATACCTACTGCCGTCTCTCTTTCATTGAAATGAAAGCTTGTGATTAAAGATTAAAATTCTTCTATTAATGACTAGGATAAAAAACTTAACTGTAGGAAAATGATTTTTACAACATTTTGAGATGAAGAGATTTCCCCGGATTATTCTAGTAAACTGTTTTTTGAATGGTGATCCATGAAAAAGTATGATGTACCTTACTTATTAATCTTCCAAATCACTGATCAGTCCACATGTGCCCCTAACAAACTGCAAATATCTCCGTTTTTCTCCGAAAAGGGCTCCTTAGCTTACGATTATTCGGGAGACCTCCTTACCAGTTGAAACTAGAGTTTTTTACCCATAGAATATAAAAAACATTAGATTATCTCTGGTTCTGGAGCAGGGCAAGGATTTAAAAAATGAAAAAACATTGAAGTCGATTTTCCAATAGTAGCGATTTCGAGATGTGCCCCTTTTATTCTACATAATATTATGCGATATCCTAACATCCTATTTCAGGCAGATCAATTTAAGCTTAGTGCTCTTGGCGGTGGCGTCTTGCAGCGGACAGCAGCAACTCCTGTGGAGCGTCGCATCTTCTGATGACCTCTCGTCAGCTAAGAGGACGGAAATGATTGGAAAAATGAAGTTCCTCAAAGAGGAAGAAGCGCAGACTCACTTCATTGTCAAAGGAGAGCCCAAAATGTGAGTAAAATAGAGGGTAAAAACTCTCAACTCAAGTTCATTCTGCCCTGAATAGTGTTTTCACTTTGGTTCAACTGCTACGCGGCGTTTTAACATGGAACATGTTTTTACAGGAGTGAATCGGTTTGGACGAGCGTGGTCGTCCTGTCCCGATCCATGACTAAGCACAGTACCCCTCTTTGGCCACACCCCCACCTCCTTGCATTTTCCTAACTCTCTCCAGGTTGAAACGGGACCTAACCATTCCTTTCAAGTTCCTCCTTGAGTTTCTCTCGTGTTCGGGTGTGGGGTTGTTCACTTGTGTGCGTCAAGTATGAGTTGACGTACGCACATTAATGAGCACTGTTCTTCTACTACTGTTTCCTCTGTTATTATGCACCTATTCGAAAACATGTTCCACGTTTCCATACTTTGGTCCTTGATCTAAACTGTAATAATCCAGGGGTCTGGGGTGTCACCCAGATTTCATTCTACAATAAATGTACCATCATGAACAAAAACCACAGGCGGCTAGACACCCCCAAAGGCAACATTTTGTCTCACAAGCGGTTAGTTTTTGCATCTAGCAACCGGTACAGGTTTGTAATACTCGTATCATTCACGTAAACAGTGTCAGGACATAGCGCCTCATCAAAATATCGTAAGAATTCACCAAAACAAACAACGTCCTACAGATCGGCTAATGTTCACCCTGTCGCACCATACCAATAATATAATTATGGTTTGTAGTCATCATTGGTGGTCTCTTTGATTTATAGATCTAGAACAGGGGTCTTCAACGTTTCAGCATTGGGGCCACACTGATTACTTCAGGTAGTTCCAAGGGCCCTGTGCGAGCATACGCTTGCTAAATTCGCTAGTTCAATCACTATTCTGTATTTTATCTGTATTGTTACGACCGCGACACTTGACGACATCGCTGGCCGGATTGATGACACTGGCAGGCCGGAGTTTGGAGACTCCTGATCTAGAAAATTGGGATAAGTATGAATATCGTAGGTTATCGTTACATTAGTGATACCAGTATCCGTGATTCCCTAAATATTAGGCCACCTAGAAAAGTGCTATTTTGAAAGATGCCTGTCATCAACATGCAGACCTCCAAAACTGTGACGGCGAGACGGACGCTGTAGACCCTCAAATGCCGTCTGGACGCCACGAATTTGAATTTTATAGTAGGACCCAACGCTATTCGGCCGTCTGAACTTGAGATAGACAACCTGAAATAGATCGATTCCCTGTCATTTCGAATCGGATTAATCTATGAGACGGGGTTTTCGGTGATACGATGGAGGACAATGTCATGTTGATCTATTCTGGAACCTTAGAGGCGTCTCGTCGTGTTGAATACTAGACGGATGAGCAGGTGGTGTACTTTCGATGTCTCAAAACATGTTCCCTAGACTGTCTACAACAAGAACCCACTTACCTACACCAGGATCTTCAATATCCACATAAGACGTATAATACTGTACCTTACGCCAAATCACCTGTGGTGGCTCCATAGATTAGTAACAGTGCAATACTTACGTTATGAATGGTCTACCTGAATGACCTATCGTTACCAAGAAAAAATGTATATATCGTAAATTGCGTATTGCTTCGTTCCAGGTTCGTGTATTTGCTTCAATGGGATGTCGAGTACTTCACCATCACAGTAACGCCCTGTTCTGTCCCAGTGGGCTGGTCAGTCAGAAACATCACAGCCTCTGGCGCTAAAGGTTGGTATTTTTGACAACATTTTGACTCATCACAAAATCCGTTATCAAATCATAATAATATTATGATAATATTATGGAGCCATAATATATAATAATCATAATCATATTATGATTATTATGATAATATTATGGAAATTATTCAAAAATATGCACCGAGCAAATTATGTACGGATTGGGTAGCTAAGATTCAGACGCAGTTTTGTATCATTTAACCAGCTTCTTGAAGTGTTATTGGCATAGCTGACAGTAGTAACACTATGTGATCAAAGTGTTGGATATGTACCTAAGTGCTGTAAATGAATTGTAGGAGACTCCTGAAGTTTGGTGATATGTTTCTCAGACGGTTCTGGTTATTGCCGTTACAGTGAACATGAACCTGAGCAATTGGACTCTCGACTCGTTCTCGACGTCAACTCACGTCTACGAGGAGCGAAACGCGACGCCCAGAGCCTACCAAGTCGTCGTTGGAGTCAGCGTATCCGGCAACGTCCAGATCTTCGTGTCCATCTCGCCGGGGCCAGTGTCGCAACTGAGGCCGACGACCAATCTGACAGTCACCAGTAGGCGGCACAAGGGACAGCTTTCAGTCAGGTGGCCACCGAGGTGAGTACCTACTCTTGGTTGACTTCTAAATCTATGTGAAATAAAGGCAGGTACCAATCAACCAAATTTCTATAACAGACGCAGCAGTAAGCGCTTCCAGGTACAAGTAGCTGCGCCATATTATCTAAAATGGGGGGGGGGGGGGAATCTGCATCCAACAAGAATCATTATTTGGGTCCAAGGATGCCTCCAATATACAGGTAAGTTCTGCAGATACAAATGTTCATCCTGCGCCTGTCCAAATGGTCTAATGAAAAACGAAGGTAGCTAAATATACGAAGGGCATAACAAAATAAGTAGCGACCTGCAACTACACACCTACGCGTGTATATCTACGTTTTTCAATTCTCCAAAATATCTTATCCCCTCCCACTCTATGTCGGTGCGTAGCTAAAATATACTTAATAATACATAACAGAAATAGAGTTTGTATGGAGTAAAATAGTCGGAGGCCAAAACCTCAATGTGATGATACCTCGGCCTGAAGAGGCCACGGAACCCAATTTCGGAATGGGCCATAAATTCTGTTGGCGACCATAAAACCGTCTTAAGTCAAAATAGACCTCTTTCCGCACGTAGCGCCGTTTGTTAACTACTGCGCCGAAGATACTGAAGCATTTCAGTGGCTTTCAGAATGACTTTTAGGGTTTTACACAGGAAATGGTTTTGAGTATCCTTTATGACTTTCCATTGCCAAATTCATCGAGTCCAAAGTCATCGAGTGTGACACAGTTATTGTTGTTAGAAACGGAGATTTGGCACATGGAGGGTGACGGCCCTAAACGTGTCCCCACTTCGAAAGCAAGCAGCGTCCGGGGGATTTGATGAAAAGGCAGAAATGTACGGATTTCAAAAGCCAAAACCAAAAACAAAATTACACAGTCATGCAGCATGGATATAAGAGCAAATGTTTGAAGAAATAACTAGTTTCAGACTGTTTCATTTTTTGAATTTATGGGTAATAACTCCCCAAAACCCCCCTTAGAGTGGCCCGATTGTGGCCATCTACGAACTTAGCCTTTCGATTGCCAAGACTGATATTTTGTGCAAATTTGAACTTTTTATCTCAATTCTATCGAGAGTTATCGTCTGGAATGACTTATTTTTGGCGATTTTTGGGGTCTTCTGGCAGTCGATTCAGGATGGTCTCAAACGGATTTTGGTAGGTATAGGTACAATTTTTTCGGAAATTCTCGTTTCAAGAATTTTAGATCCTTTTCTGCGAAAATTCGCAAAAAACTGTGTAGTTTGGTGCAGAAGAGAAGGGGATTGGTGTTGGGGTTGTACAGTGTGCTGTGTACTGTGCCTGATTTTAGCTATTTACTTCCATTCCATGGAACAAAGCGGTAAAGTTGACTAAAAAAAAAAAACCAACATTATACTTTTGTAAATGTATTGATTTTTTTTCTAACAGCCGCATATAAAAACATAATATGCAAGAAGAAATGCAATTAACCTATTTTGTTGCATCCAGGCTCATATTCAAATGCCATCCAATTTCAGAATAGTATTGGAATTAAAGTCGATTACAAAATATGAAGAGACCAGGGGAGAAAGGGGTGATTAGGTGTCCAATTTTTCGGTTTTGAGTTAAGGTTGGCAACATAACTGGCAACCCTCAAAGAGTAGTTTCACATGAGCTATCAAAACAAGAAGAAAGAAGTTATCTCACAGTTAAATTAAGGATTGAAAATACCATATACTTGGGAGAAAGGGGCTACTACGTCCATCGGAACTGGGAAGCAAGGGGCTATGTCGGTGGATCGCACGTGTTCACACCTTTCAATCAGTTCATATTACCATCAAAACTGTACAAAACCTTAAACAGATTTGTAGCTCAATGAAGGCAAGGCAGTTACGAGGGACTACCTTAGATGACAAGAAAGAAGAAAGAACGGGTAAAAACAAAGAATAATAATAAGAAGGAGAACAAAAAAAAAATCAACAACATAAACAAGAATGGTCTTTAAGTCCAGTTTTTCCGTTTATTTTTTTATGTCGTGATGGTATTAGTCAAATTATCGCCCCCTTTCTTCCGACTTTTGATGGATAATAAAAGGGGTATACTATACCCCTTTTCTTCCTTGTTATGTTGGAGTTTTGGTTGAATAAAAGGCTTTAATTGGTGGTACGTATTCTAATTTTAATTCCGGATGATTCATATGTACTAACTACATACTAGTTTAGAACCCACTGAATCATTCAGCAGATATGCAAGACATACATACTAATTTTGCTGAAGTTTCAAACTTTCAGAGTTGTTTATCTCGAAATTAGAAAATATTGATATCATCCCTTTCTTCCCTGGACTCTTCATATGTAATCATCAGTTAGGTTACTGTGGGTAATTTATACAAGTGAATGAACATGATAGAGTTGAAATTACAAAGATACATTCCTTATCTTGCATGAGAAATAACCGAGGCAGCTACAATTTCAATGTATGCACCATTGGAGGAACACTTGTGAATCAATAGCAAGATCTGATGTGAATCCCTCTTTTCTTCAGGCACCACCAGAATTCGTAACATTCAATTTGAAAGAAGACGAAGAAAGGGTTTTCCGGCTGGTCAATACTTGTTTTAGTATAAATAGTGACAATATCAGTATGAAGACAATTAGAGCGCAGACAGCAATAATAATGTGGCTCGAGTTTGGAAAAGATGAGCTCGTATCATCGTATGTAAGAGAAACAACGTGAAGGTGCTTTGTTTCTTCAAATAATTTCTCCCCTCGTTTGACAACACAAGTGTAGTTTCCGGTGTGACCAACTTCCACGTGTTCATAACTGATACTGTTACTTACAATCATGGATAGTCCGCTTAAATCGTTTTCAATAATCCAATAAACTTCGTCTGTTGGAGGTCCTCCTGCATAGCAGCTGAACGATACAGACGTTCCCTCGTCGACGTATTCCTCTGCTGGTATGGCGGTTATCACTGGAGTCCATATTACTGCAAGAGTGTGAGTTACAGTATCTGGCTCAAAGCCCAGAATGGAACATTCGAACTTTCCAGCGTCATTGGCACTCACGTTGGATACGGTCAAAGTGAAATCGCGGTGACTAAGACTAAAGCGCAGGTTATCAGTCAATCGCCGTCTTCCAAGGAAAATTGTAAAACTGTCCTTTCGCCAAAGCATGACTTTTTCCGGATCGTCAGCTACACACGGCAGATCGACAGTGGCTCCAACCGGCACAGTGAACTCCTGGCCCACTGACAAAATGTTGACATGAGGTTCGTCCACGTAATAGTCATAACTGTCCGTTGATTCTGGTTGAATGGAATGATGTAGTGCATCAGAGCGCGCAATGTAATCTTCGTATTCATCACCGAAGGAGCCACTCGAAATAATCGGCACAAGGCATATCCACATCCACAGCGACAACAAATGGCTCACTACTGATTTCATTCCTACCAAGCCACTGTTTGACAAATACAACCGTCAAATCACTGCCGTTTCTACCAGGAATAATTAAAGAAATTTGTCCAAGTGTAATGAACACTGCGTACGCTTCGTCAAACTGGTAGAATTGAAAGGAGACTAACTAATTCAGAGCTATGCAATTAGAAGATTCGCATAGGTTATCTCATACGATAACATCAGCGATCCCGTGTTTCCCAGTAAATCCTCAATTATAAATCTGGTTGCGAGCTACTACTGAGGGGAAAATCAATCGGTAAATATCATGACGATGATGTGGTTCAATTATTATTTTTAATGACATCAATCCTGCCCTGAAATGAAAATAACTACGAATTAATGATATTATGATAAATGCGTTTAAAAACAAGTGATTTTGAGATTTTTACAAAATTCAACCATGAAAAAAATAAATTTTGAATCGGACAGACAAACGTGTTTTCGCTGAGAAGTGCGACTTACCGCTGGTTAGCCAATCTCCTGCAGGTTGGTCAAAAAAAAAATCAAAACAAGCCATAGGAAGCCAATTAAATTTTCTACTACTTTCATTCTCTACACGTTTCAGTGAGACGATGTCTTCTCCGAGTTTCCGCCGTGAGAAGAGGAAAAAAGTTGAAATTTTGCTATTTTTAGGCCTTTTTCGCAGCTTCGAAACGATTGCTCCCAATCAATTTTGTAGGACATTTTCTGATCTACAAGTTTTTATATAAACTCAAAAGCTGAAAAACGCAATTGGAAGGAGCTACAGACGAAAAACCGATAAAAGAGCCAACCTTGTCCGTTTGTACCCCCACAAACAACTCCAGTTCTAATTAACAGATTTTACTGGAATTTTTAGGGGTTGTATGGATAAGTCCCTTAATTATTTGAAATGGTTCCCATAAAAATCGTACATGTATAAGTTATGTTTGGGCTTTTCTGGTGGCTAACTGACTTTCGTCTTCTACCAGGGGGCCAATCAATTTTCGTACAATTTTCCAAGGATACTTTCTGCACTAAACACCCCAGAGGAAAAATGACGATGGCTTCGAACCGGCCCGCCATTTAAATATACAAGGCTATAAAAATTTCAAATGTGTTTCAGCTCCGTGAGCCCTCACGCAGTATCATACTGGCTTGTGCTGACTCCTTCCACTCCTACCGAAGCTCTCTGCTCCGCGAAAGTAATGGCAGGACTGGACGTGAATAGTCCCGTGAACGAAGCTGTGACCAAAGGCAATTTGACAGTGAGTATCCGTAGGAATAATGAACGATTGACTCTCAATATAGGAATTAGTGGAAATCATAAATACACTGTAATGTAATCGAGATTCATAATATTGCTAGGGAGTCGATGGACTGAAATCTTGTTAATTTGCATGAAAATAATTTGTGATGGGCAGATAGAGGATCTTGGAAGCAGAACGAGCAGCATCATAAAGGGATTGAAACCAGACCACAATTACACCATCGAAGTCTTTGTGGTCAACAACTTGACGGGTTTGAGCTACCGATACGGCACTGCCACCGCCAGGTAAATACCTAACAGGCCAATTCAAGTGTACCCTAATGAACACCTACAGTTGTAGAGACTGGTCGCGATCTTATCGTATTCTAGCAGAATTTTCAGAGAACAATTTTTTCGAGAATAATGTTCCAAAAATACAGATTTTCACTCATTTGGACCGTTTCAACCAGAACCGCGCGGCTGAACCAGAGCGGTCGTTCGTCCTCGTCCTGAACAATGAACAGGGGCGAAATTGGGCAGAAGTCGAAATTGGGCAGGAAGTTAGATGTCGAATACTTCAACAAATTTTTGGATAGCCCTTGAATGATTGTTAGGGACAAATAGTACCAAGAATGCGATATTGGACCATAAAAATATCAAAACTATTCCCCCCCCACCGCCGTTTACTCAGGGGGTTTCTAGTTTTTTTTCTAAATTACACATGAGTTAATAATACAGTTGGATAAGACCTACTCATATCTCGCCAAATAGATATCAGGATTAATTAATTGAGATTTATAATCTCTAACGATAGCCTGGAAATTCCGGAAACCGATCGAAAATAATCAATCAGATGATTGTGTATTTCAAGAACCAAATTATATCCGTACAAACAACATTTAACCGATAGAGCAGTTTTCAAATGCCTAAATCTTATTGTTTTCCTCGTTCTTAGAAAGAAATATGTCACTGGTTTTCCCTACCACTCTATGCATTTGCTAGTCTTGGTATTTATATTATGGGTCCTTGAGCTATTGAGATTATGTCAACCAGGTTATCTGAGGTGTATCGTGGGGCTCGTTCCATATCTTTGTACAATCATATTTATCAATGATACAATTCATAGTTATTCACTACAGGCAATTGTTATGAATTGATAACTACTTGAAGGTTTTAAAAACTGACAATTTCCATTCTAATGGTAATTACAGGTACATGAGGACACGACCTCTCCCACTGCGAGACGGACGACAAACTGATGCGAATCTACGGAAAATGGACGGCAGGGCGACATTCAGGTACAAGGTAAACCTCTAATTCACTCAAAACGAATTAACAATTTTATGGAGGATAACTGGAGTCTTTGGGAAAGTTTGGATAATTCGACGTTGACATCCAGCGAGCGGATTTGTTCAGTTTCACTAACATCTGATGGCCAGTAGGTTGAAGTGGGTGGATGGAAGTTGGAGAACAAGGGAACAAAGAAGAACAACAAGAAAGCTCCCAGGGGCACATGTTGCATCTTGTACACCCAGTTCTCTTTATGTTGATGGTTACAGAGAAAACATAGATAGCAACAATATTACTAATATCTATACAATGGTAGCCTGAATGATGAAACAAATCATGTTCTGCATGTAGTACCTACCCAACAAAGAAGAACAGCAAGAAAGCTCCCAGGGAACACAATGTCATGTTGCATCTTGTACACCCAGTTCTCTTTATGTTGATGGTTACAGAGAAAACATAGATAGCAACAAGGTTACTAATATCTATACAATGGTAGCCTGAATGATGAAACAAATCATGTTCTGCATGTAGTACCTACCCAACAAGCACATAGTTCCAACTGATGAAATGGTCTTCTTGTCCACCAGTAAAATTTTCAACTTTTGATATATTTCCATAAAAACTTTTCTCTTCTGAAAGATGATTTGCCTTCTGCTATCATTTGCTTGAATGTGGAAATGGTAAGTGCAATGGAGTGGTGGTGTAACGAGTACAAATCCATTACTCTGTAAAGCCCAAGAAGTAAAATCTTTCGCGGTAGAGCTTGGCATACACCTTTTCAGCTTCTTTGTCTCGTTTATAGACAGCCGAATTCCGGGTAACGGGTAAAGTAGGGAATTCTGTCATTTTATATCCGCCTAGGCTTGTATGCCCTGCTTGCCATTCATATTCAATCAAATCATTTACTTGTTGCCCAAGACACATTTTGAGGTGTTGTACACATTGCCTTGAAAAAGTATAATAAGAGCTACGTTTTCATACATAATAGAGTTCCATCTGGCATACAATACCCTGCTGCATACTTTGCCGATAATATTCATCACTAACGAAATGATTCCATCTTGCCAATGACTAAAACCCTTTGCAGGTACCCAAGTCAACCCCTATTGGCGGAAGACTCGAGTGGTACATCGCAGTCTGTGGAATCGGTACAGTAGTTGACGCAGAGGTAAGGCACAAGAGGCGCCCAATCATCGAAAGGCGGGAAATCGTCGGATATTCGACAATCGCACTCGACAACCCTGTTCCAGGCGCGACTTACATCCTACGCATCAACTCCACAGAGCCTGAGATGCTTGCAAGGATCACGCAAGTCCAAGTAAGTCTTTATATGAGTCAATTGAGGATTCACCAAGAAGATCTGTACAGACTTGCATGCAATGGTCACAAACTTGTTTTGGGATCGACCATTTTGTTTTTGACAAACGTCCCTTTCATCGCTATCCATAGGGGTTTCTGCGAGACAACCCGATCTCCGGCTTTTCAACATTAAATGTTGAAATTAAATTAAATAAATTTTATTGAAACCAACAGCCCTATGGAAGCCTCATTGGACTGCAATATGAGTGCACACGCGATCTGTACGCATGTCTGTAGGGAGCTCGAGAATGGAACAATTGATTTTGTAGTATAGCATTCGATAGTAATTGAATTTTGTGAATCCCCACAACAGGTAATGGCAACAACTAGAGGACTCCAAGAGCCCATCCTCCCTAAAGTGACATCAGTCCACGAGCACAAAACTGTAAGGGGGTGCCGATCTGTGCAGCTCGGTTGGTACCCCAGCTCTCCATCACCGTCATCCAACGGCACTAATTTCCTCACCTACTGCATCACGACCAGAGAAGTTCACAAGTACGAGCCTTTCACCCCCATGCCGGACCAATGCGCTCACTCGCTGGCACTCAAAAACCACGACTACACCACCAACCTTTGCTTCCACAGATCAGTGAATAAGTAAGTGCCAGGTAGTTTCAAAGGGCATTTATGTTGTTTCCTTTTTAAATCAACAATAATAATGACATCAAACATCAAGATTCTCCTGCAACCCTCAAAAAGATGACAGAGATTGCAAAGCCACAATCCTCTACCTTAAACTGGTTTTTCTTCTTAAAAACTCGCTTTTCCTCTGGTTTGATCTCATTTTTTCCCCTGTAGTCTTCAAATTGTTCCCTATTAGACTATATGAAAATTCTTTCGTTCTCTAAGGAAAATGATCACCAAGGAAGTGGGGCACTTGAAGCCGTGGAGGTTCTATGACATTCAAGTTGCTGTCCGGCATAGCAACTCCAGAGTTCTATCCTACGAGAAAATTCGAGTTCGCACAAAACAGCACTGCCATCGCTGAGTGGATGTAAGAAACTAAACTACTCAAAGCACGTAAGTATAATATACTTCATTATGAAGTCTTAGTTTTATCTCACGCTTGGTGAAAAACTTACAGTACAATTCTGGTGGTTACAAGCATTCAATGACAGTCAGAAAACCTGCTAAGCCTGCAGCGTATCTATGGTATCACTGTAGGCCATTTTATTTGCCTTTGCAATGTATTGGCTGTCACTCTCGACAACAGATTCCACCACTGTTTTGTCTTTGATCATTTCGCGCTGGAGTTACAGCACCTTGTGGAGAACGAGCAAGAACTGTGTACTTCTAAAGTGAGAATGGGAATGACAACCAGATTACCTGACTAGCCATATCCCCACCGGATTCTGCAAGGGCAACTTGAACTCTCCATTAACCTCTGGTATCTGAGGTCATTCATTTTCGGTTCTGGACAGTTTGGAGAATTCGTTGTTTCAAAATTGTCTTAAAATATGCAGAAATATCAAAATAAGTTGGAAAACAAGACACTTTGTAGAAAAACGACCCAAATATGCTCGTATCTCCCGAAACCCCAAAATATGCTGTTATATGACAAAAAAAAAAAAAAAAAAAAACCTCGAAATTGGATAATAAAATTTGCATGAACTTGATCTATTTGGGCTTGTTATAAACTGGCGATATCGGGGACGAAATATGCAAATATCCCATTTGCCGAGCCCTACTCATCAGTAATCTACTGGACTGTTTTATGACTCATTCACCCGTTTATTTCCACCTCCAGCTCCTGGTAGATGCGCATTCCGTCCTTAGGACCTGGTTATCAACTCGCCAGTGGTCCTGCAAACATCGTACTTCGTCGCGTCGAACGAACGACCCCTAGAAGCGGACCCGTTGCCAGGTGAGAGCGCCCTTCAACGACTGAGAGTGCAAATTCAGAAGTCTGACGTTTTTATTTTAAGAGTATCTCAATATTAATGCAGGTACAAAGTTCACATACCATGAGAAAAAGTTTGCGAATGGAAACTGCCTTTAGTTTTTCGTTTAGTTAAGAGTACGGCGAAATCAGCTCATTGTAATTTCAATAAGTGTTATAATATAATGTAAATAGTAGGCCCTGTTCTGCTGAGGACTAATAAACATGTCATTTATAGTAATCAGTACAGATTGAATTTCGAGTATGTGGAGTCAGTCCTATATCGAATAAAGAAACTTGAGTTATTGTAAGAGAAATGATTCAGACTGTTACAGAATGTGTCCTTATTTTGTAGTATTGAGACTTTTAGGAAGTAGAGGGTAAACACCAAACACGTCTAACGATCTGTATGATTCCACTCATATTCAATCATCTAAACGTCAAAGTGTATAAGGGACTTGGATGTGTCAAGGCAAGCTCTCTCCGCAGTTTCTTTGATTTTTTGTCATTAAAGAGTGGAGTTTGAGAGGAGATGGTGAAAAAGAGTAGATTACAACACTATAATAATTTTGATTCTGCTTGAGGCCTCGGTGATTTAATTTAAGGTATTAGAAGGTTTGAGAGTGTCTGAAGTGAATTTTAACGATCGAATATGAACCAGGGATACCAGAAGTGTGACTTCCCGGACCTCCACCAGACAAAAGACTACTCTTCTACCAAGCTACAGCACACTCTATCTCGAGTAATTGGATTTTTCCTATCAATCCAAAACCTATTCGGGGGAAATTCCAGCTCATAGTGTCCTCGACAAGGCCAGAGACAAATTCCTAGTTGAATCATCTAGTTTGTCCCAAAATACAAACCAAAGCCTAGAAAAATCAACAAGAAAGAACATTTTTTCACCGAAATTCTTGCTCCACTGCTGTCAGATTAGGGCAGTTTATGAATTTAGTAAAGTTGTCAAGGTAAGATAAACTGCGTCAGTTTTCCAGTGAGGGTCAAAGTAAGATAAGTTATGATTGCCAACGAAATAATAAACAAAATAATTTTACAATTACTGTAAAAGTATTTTTTACACCTAAAGAATCCTTTGAAATCCTATTAAAATCTCAATAGACATGAAACGCAAAGCTTTAAATTAATATTTAATCCGTCTATTGACATAAGCTGTAATAATTAAGGATGGGCCGTTCCAGGCATAACGAAACGAGTAACGGTTCCCCAGTAATAACGATAGGTAATGTTAGACGAGCTCAGTTTTTCCGTTCCACGTGGAACGAAATGCTTTAAGGGCCTGCAGGATCTGGGTTAGAAGGTTTTTGAAGGATTTCTTAGGATATGATATACGACTTGCAGTTTTGAAATGCGGGAGAGTTTTACGCCACTATAGAAGCGCCAAGACAATAAGAAGAAGGTTACGAGACATTTATCGAAAAATCGATTTAAAAAAATGGAAATTTATTTTAGATCCTGCTCACTCATTTACCATGTTTCAACTGCGATGTTTGCATTTTGCGGTCTATTAGCCTTCCAAAAATTCCCCATCGTCTCGTTTTTTCAATAAAAAAAAAATTAGCCACAATTTAACAAAATGTATTTTATGAATTTCAAAAAACGGACAACGTATGGGCGATTCCTTACTAATACAGTAAATTTAGAAATTTATTTCAAAACTCTAAGTCAATCACAGCCCGACATATCCTTCAACAACTTCCCGACCTAGGTCCTGCATGCCCTTAAGGAAGATTTGTTCTAGGCGACGCTAAATGTAGAGCAAATTCCCACTATCAGGAAGGTTTGGAACTGAACGTTTTTTTTTGTTTTTTTTTTTTCAATTTTTCCATTCTGCGTATTTTTCTATTCAAGTGGGTGTTATTTTATTTCACCAGCGCCTGTCCAGAGAGAAGGTGTTTCCAGGGTGGCCGACCAAGCTTCCTAGAAATTTCCCAAATTTAAGTAAAATCAAAACCGAAATGTTGAGCGTTGTAGCTAAATCCGCACCTTACCTACACTACCTACTCTTTGAGTAATGTAACAATAAATTGACTCATGAATGGAACAATACAATTCTGGATTATTGGCTGGAAGAAGGGGGGAGGAGTACAACGGAACTTTGACTAATATGAGGAGACAAATTCCCAAATTCTCCGGAACGGCCCATCACTAGTACTCGTAATAATTATAGAAAATTTTATTCACTTATTTGCATCAAAGCAGTTAATGAAACGCCGTATTTAATTTATTATTGTTGTAGTGAATCCATTATATATTTTTGTGTACCTACAATTACCTATATATTAATGATTTATATTCCTTTCATTATGGTCCATATTGTGGGACGCCATGTATAAATCGCTATTAGCGCAGAATAGTCAGTCATCTGCCATTTTTATTATTGCTTTAAGTATGTGTAACTATTTATTATAAGGTCGTTATTCTGTACTTTGTTGACAGTAAAATGAGCGATAGCACCTGTGTAGTATTTTATTTACCATTGATAATCTTTCAGTGCACGTCGAATGAAGGTGGAATTGGTTTATACTCGAGCCAATAGGTTAAATTCGGTCACAAGCTGATATTATGAAGCGATGAAAGAAGGAAATTGGGTGTAAATTAAATATTAGTGATGTGGGGCTTCAGAACCGAGTAAAAATCAGACCTCCTTTAGATAGAAATGTTGTCCGTTTGCTATCAATATTTCAAACGCCAATTGAGACAACCTTAATTACACCTGAGCTTTGTATAACCCTTTCACGATGATTCGTTTCACTCAGACCAATCTCAAACTTCTTTGGTATTTCTCAAGCGAACTGTTTGCACTCTTTACTTTTGACTGTTTTTCCGTCCGTTTAATCCTTCACGATTAGTGTCCAGTAGATTAGATTATAGGCAGGGACTCGTGGTGAGTTCTTTCCCCACCCACCGCACTGAAGCCTGGGCTTATTGTGCGGAGCATTGCCCTGTAGACCAACCTATAGGCTTTGGTCCAGTCCACTCCATCAGACTGACGATCCCCCCAACCAGGTTGTTTGCCGATACGATCTCTTCTGGTACTACAGACCCGAAGGTTCTGTAACGTTGAGCCTGAAGTGCTGGGCACTCAAGGAGGAGATGAGGTGCAGTTTCACCCTCCTCTCCACAAAGTCTGCACGACGGGTCTCCCACGTATACTCCGATTCTGTGCAGATGTTTCAGGAAGCACCCGTGCCCTGTCAGCATCCCCACTAGGAGTCTCATCTTCCTCCTAGGCAGCTCTAATGCTTCTGAGGCCCTTCTCCTACAGGGTGCTGCCTCAGTCAACTTCCCGAAAGTATGTGCCGGGATGTCCTCCCAAAGCCCTTCTTTCACCCATTCTCGCAAGGAGGATCCTACCGAGCATTTAGCAATACCCAAGACTGGTTCCGGTCCCACAAAAGCTGTGGAGGCCCCCTTTCTCGCCATGCCATCTTCCACCCCAGTGTGGAGTAGATTGTCCCGTAGATCTTGTATCACCGCCCATTAGAAGTCTCCACAAAAGTAAACATCAAACTAAACATGGTGACGAGAGTAGACACACGATTTCTTATGAGAGGACTTTTTCCAATCACCTTCAATATCACATCCAGTATTTTTGGAAAACCATTGGTAATTTCCCTTCACTACCTGTAGAACCACCTTTAGCTTACTAAAATCGCTTCTGCAAACTCTTAGGGAGCACCAGAACTAACATGAAGGTTGAGAATGAATCCAAATTTAAAGGAAAAGTAAAATCGTCATCACCTGTCTTCGTTATCAGAATGGTTCGAGCATGATCAGAAGTAGTTAAAATGTTTCCGCACAATACTGAAAATTTAATATCCTCCTCGAGTTTTCCTCCGTAGAGCAGGAGTAACAAATAAAATTAAATGACGAATAAAATGTAAGCCAGTTTTGAGAGCTAGCTAAGGAAACCGAGGACAAAAAAAAAAAACACCAAAACATAACGTGATGCCAAAGAGATGTAATGCGAGTAGGTACTTCCAACTACTCTTTAACAGTAGGTACAAAAACTCAGTCAACTTAATGAATATCCTGAAATCGTCAACAAAGAAAAGGCCAAAATTAAAGCACTGCATCTTATTTTCTCTTTGATTTGAAATTGAAGAAAATAAATCTCAAGCGCAGGAAATACGAGAGGTGACACAAGGGAAATTACTCTTGATCGATCAGTAGACTAGCAGTCGTTGCAAAAATAATTGTTTTTCTCATCGTCAAATTCACAGTTGCTTTTGGAGACGTTTTTTCATAAGAAGAACAGTATGGTGCTCACGGTATTGACTAGATGACGTGAATTACAGTCATCATGATATTTGAGAGCCATATTTTATAATAATGAAACAATTTCGAAATTCTACAGACTGGTTGTCCTGATTGACGAGGGTTTCTGCGATCAATCGTCGAATGATTTGAAACCGAGCTTGGAGTAGTTGAAACATAACATAACATTTGAAAATACGATAACCGCACATTATCTCGCATTGTGAACTTGCTCACAAAACTTCCACTGACACTTTTGAAATGATACAATTGAATATTGGAAGGAAGAATCAATAAGAAACTGTGACAAGTCCAAGTACATTACACTTATTCCGATCTTTATTATCTGACCTTTAAAGCTTCTTCCAATCCCACCAGTTTGTGTTAAGAAGTAGGTACGGAATCTAAGCAGTTGCAGTTATCCAGGGCTTATTGTAGTGGCGTAAGTAGTTGAAATACCAGTCTCCCACATAATTCCACACCCACAATCGGATATTTAAGATGATTCATGGTGGGTGAAATGCTTCAGGCATAAGAACAATTCAAACTCACGTTTTGGCTTCACGAGGGGAATCAAAACAACTCTCTCTCACAACTAAACAGGTCACTCTTCTTTGTGATGAAAACTAAATCATTTCGACCACATTCCTTATTCATAAGCAAAAAAGTTGAAGTTTGTTGAGTAGGATAGATTTTTAAACAGTTCAATTGTGTTTATACATAGCTGGCACCGTAATCAGTTGTTGCAATGAAACAGAAGTACATACTATACAGCGTTATACAGGAGTATTATGTACATCTGAATAAATTTACAAGAGAGATACAGGAACGAAAAGAGGTCACCTCAAGATGGTGCGGGAGGTTTGGCTTTCGGTACGGGAGACGGGCTGTGGGAGGGCGAGTCGACTTCGGTGCTGCTCCCTAGTGTTTTCTCTTTTTCTAGACGCTGCTTGCTGAGTTTTCCCATCCCTGGGCGGTAGATCTGGATGGATGGACGGTCCTGAAATAGGATACCAGGTTGGGAATCATTATTACGATAGGGTACCACGTTTGGAATCACTAGAGACTTCCAAGGAGATAAGTATGCTTCGATAGGACCACCTTAACGTTCGATAAGACCGTCTTATCTACATCACCAGGACTCAATGGTCTTGAAGATAGGACGTCCTTATCGTGAGGATCTGTTTGGTCCTATCGCAAAATAGCCTTACATGTGGATAATAGTGATTGGTTCTCCCGCCCGTGTCAGTGTTTGTTCGCCAGTTGTTGAGTTTACTGAGAACTGCGTTGACTGAGTTGTCAAGTATACAATCTAAGTCCAACCAGTGAACGTGTAAAAAACGGACAATACGGCGTTGCTTAACGTCACTCTTAGATAGATAACGCTATTAACGTCACACTGGAACTGAGCATATTAAATATGCTTTCGGGTTTAGCGTTCGGTCTTGCTCGCCCTAGAACAAGCCCTCAACAGCTGGTCCTATCAAAGCGGACTTATTTCTTGGAATTCTACTAGGGATGGCCGACGGGGACAAAATAATCGATTATGGAATTATCGATAGTTTTACAGACTCGATTAATCGGTTATCCGATTAATCGGTTGAAAAAAATCGATTCATAGATTAATCGAATCGATTTTCACATGTCACACTATGGGGGAAGTCGGGGAAGTTCGACACTATTATATTGGGGAAAGATCATTTTCATTGCAACAATTTAAAAAAATAGCACTGGACCTCTAGTGCATAGAGATGTGTGAGGGGAACTGTTACCATATAATACCACAAAATGTTTCCTAAAACAATGAAAATATGTTAAAATATCTATGCTTTAGAAAATCACATGAAAAGGTAACTGAACACACTTAGTTATACTCAAATAAACATTTAAATGTTCAAATGTACCAGTAACATAAATGTAATAGGAACTTTTAAGAATGTTTAAGAAACTTTAAATAAAACAATAAAATCACCAATATCAAAGTCAGTGCTTGCTTCACTAATGCTTACCTGTGGACTTGTTCCACATTTCAGGACTAACTGTAGCTAAAAAAAACTCTCTGCGACACATGCTCGGGGGTAAGACGACTAGTATTGTCTGTAACTATGAGCCCAGTGGTGGAGTGGTGGAACTATGAGCCGCAGCCATCGCCAGCCCGGCAAGTGAGGCAAACATTAGCGCTCTTAGCACAAGTTTTTTGCATTTTTTAGTTTAACCTCCGATACCGATTTAAATCGGTTTCAAACAATCGATTCTGTAATAATCGTTTTTAAAATTAATCGATTCGATTAAGACGGTGTATCGGTAGCAAATAATCGATCTTTCGATTAATCGCGATCGGTATCGGCCATCCCTAAATTCTACGATAAGATAAGATGTGATGTGGGAGGCTTTTGCTAAGTATAGCACCTCGACCTGTTAAGATCTATTGTGCCCTATTATTACGATAAGATGAACTAACTCTTCCAAGTCGAATGAACAAATCAAGAAAAAAACTGGTTTATTCTTAAGAAATTTTCCCAGTTACTCACTAACTAGTGGGCTGGTTGACCAATCACATATTGTATGCAATTCCTCACTTAAGAAGCAAGTATTTTGCAGTATTTCCTAGATTATTATTTCAAGTGGGTACCTGTACAATTAGGAAACTCTAAAAATTATAATCCTTTCACATCAAAATTTTACAATAATATCAACAAGAAAGTTTTATACGAAGAAAAATCTCCTGAATCTCCACTGTACAACATCACCTTAAACATCATCTAAACCTCACGATTTTTCGATTAGAGTATCGAGTCATTATACATCATTGTAGGAAACATCTGGGGAGTTTCATAAAGTAAAATTACTGGTATAGGTAGTTTTGGAATAAAACAGTTTTTTCTCTTTCCTGAAAAGTTGGGAAAATGGGTTAGGCTGTGTTGCTTCTTAAGCGACGAATTGTAATGTTTGCTTTTTCATAATGGAAATTTTGCAGTAATCACAATAGGTAGCTAAAAGAGCCTTCTAGGTAATCATAACACCGTATCACTATATATATTATAGTGTGCACCACAAGATTGGCAAAGGGTGACCTAGAGGCCAATATCTCCATATATCCTCTAGGTCGCCAGAATGTTGAAATCCCTGTAATGGAGGGGTTTAATAGACAAAAATCACTCAATTTTAACTTCTTTTTATGTCTGGAGGCCTTGCCAATGGGCTCCAAGACTGGAATTGAACCTCAAGATTGGTATGAGACCATTTTTGGTGACAGAAACTGGTAGTGGGCCGTCCAAAACCGTATCTCCTATGACTGCATTACTCGAACATTTGTTTTAAGAGCAAGAGCTGTAAACAGTGCAGTAGTACCTCGATCAACCTACATATGCCCTACATATGCCTTAAGCCAGTTTTCATTGGAAGGCACAACGTTTTTTTCTGTCTTTCCTCCATGAATGACATTTGAAACGGGGTTTAACCGATATTGTTTGGTGAAACATGATGAATGAAATCGAAAGTTGAACTGACAAAAGATATGAGGCGATATAAGGAGGGCGGATGGCTGCGTTTTATGGGACATGAATACCCTGGATTATGGAGTGTTGGGGAGCAAATCTGAGGAAACACCAGTTAGTTAATAGAGGCTATTATGGCCAGAATGACCCCAGTTGATAGAGAGAGAGGCTATTTTCATCAAAAATGAATCCATTTTCGGTCAAAATGGATGCGTTTTATGGGGCATGAATGCCCTGGATAATGGAGATAGTGTGGTGCAAATCTGAGCAAATACCAGTTGATAGAGGCTATTTTCGGCCAAAATGAATCCTAGTTGATAGAGGCTTTTCTGTATATGGTTAACACAAGAAACATAACTATTTACTTTATTGCGAATACGACGTGCAGACCGCGTGTCTTTCTCGTCCTTCTTGCAGTCATCTTGATCAGACTTCGAAGCTTTTTCGTCTCTGCTCCTTCTGGATTTTTCCCCGCCACTATCGGACTCAGCGCCCCTCTTATCGTCGTGTTTATCTCGTTTCCCACCTGATCTCCTCTCTTTCTCCCTTGAAGACCATTTGTGACCCCTGTAATCTGAGAAGCCGCCCGATTCCAGAGAATTTCTTCTCCTTGGTCGATTTTCACTGGTCGACGTTGGTTCCACGGTTAATTCGAGGGAACTCCTTCTTTTAGGGGCACTGGAAACTGTTTCTTCGTTTGTTTCCTGTGTCATTCTTTCTTTTTCAACCACTCTGTGAGACTCAACTTCGCGTTCCCCCGTCGTCTCCTGCTCTTCTTTGCCTCTTTCTTTACTATCAGAAACACTCCCTAACTCAACAGCACTGGCGTTACTACTTCTAGAATTTCTAGATTTTTTCTTATCACCCCCTTCGTTGTTTTTCTTTTCCAAATTCTTCTTAGCCAAGTAGTCGTCTCTCCTTTTCCTTTCCCTCTCTTTCCTCACACTTTTGTTCCTCTCATTTCGATTCTTCTTTCCAGATTCCTCTCCACCTTCCCCTCCCTTACTGTCCCCTTCGAATTTCTTCCTCTCCCCACCACCACCTCTTCGTCTATCACCACCTTTCCCTCTTTCACCGACCAAGTTCCCAGCAGAATCTTCACCTCCTTTTTCTTTAACCTCATCTTTAACTTCTCTATCAGCAGTTTCTTTTTTATCGGCCCCTCCTGTATCTTTCCTTCTGTCTTCCTTTTTCTCCGGACGGGGTTTCTCTTCTGAAAAGTTTTTATTAGATCTGTTTCGGAACTCTCGAGGTCTGCAACAAAGAGTGAAACAAAAAATTAAACTCCAACAATAACAACACATCTTAGTAGCAATACCAAATAAGACAATGCTCCCCATCTAACCTTATTTCTTTTGGTGGCTTCTCTTTATCAAGTCTACGGCTATTACGAGATTCTTTATTGGCTGTTTCCTTCTTATCCTTTGGTTGAAGAAGCTACAAACAGAATAAGAACAATGAAACTAATAAATGTGAGAATAGATTTTGACAGAACGAATCGTCACTTAAGATCCCACATGGGCTAACTCACTTTTCCCAACCTTACAAGAGAGAAAAAAAGTGTGCCCAGTCTTGCTGTATACTTTTTTGCAATTTTGTTCTACAGTAAATGAAATTTTCATCTCATTACACACTCGTATGGAGACCTAAGAACAGTAGAACCAAATTGCAGAAAAGTCTATAGCAAGACTGGGCACACGTTTTTTGTCTCCTGTAAAGTTGGGAAAAGTGAGTTAGCCCATGTGGGATCATAAGTGACGGAATATTGACAACACAGTGCAAGTTATTTTAATGCAAAATACATTTTTATTTGGGTTACCTTCATCGATCAGCTCAACTTTATTTCTTCCAAAAACATTTACTGACGACGTAATCGTGTTTTTCTGCCGAAAATTATTTTCAGGCGAGTAATCGCTTCTTGTCACAGGGGATAAGCATATCAACCCTCCGTAGAATTTCCAATCCATCGCTAACTCAAGATTCGGTTTATGATTATCAATGAACCTTTGGATAAGAATGAGCTTGCAGTACCAGGGCAACTTGGTCATCTGCGAAATGAGGTGTTAGTAGGTACTGATGGTTGTTGTGACCAGCCATGGGTGGTGACCCACAGTGGCTCGAGCTCTTCTTGGCGGCCTCAGAATGGAATATCCGCTCAAAAATTGCTGACACTTGTTTCAGGGAATCCTAAGCCCCGTCGAGCTACTAAGTCGTACATAATAAATTATGATTTGAGTTCCAGTTCAGGGTAGGTTCAAGATGTTGATGACTAAAAATCACCACTCAAAAAGGACCACATATTTTAGGATACTATTAGCTCCATTCCCAAACCCCACATACTCAATGTGCCAAGCGCAGAGAAATAAAATTGAGAATGGAATTTATTGATGAGGGTTAGTGTATGCTAACCAGTCATGCTGCAAGACTATACGAGCGAATTTTCGGAGAAATAATTGGTTTTATGTAGAATACAATGTGTTGAACACCTCATTCAACCATTTTCTGCTGAGTTACAACTCAGTTTATATATATATTTACTTACGATTTTTGGTGTCTTGGCAGTGAATTCAGAACGGAAACGGAGTCTGAAAGGGATTTTGGTATACATTTTTTTCGGGAATTCGAGTTTTAAAAATTTTGAACCGAAATAATAGCTACGTTTTCTTCGAAAATTCGCTAAAAACGAAAAGTCATGTCCTCAATGATCGTTTTTAGCGAATTTTCGAAGAAAAGGAAGGTATTGTTTTGCACAGTTATTACTGCACAGTCAACGTTTTCAAGCAAAATCCTAGAATGAATACAGTAAAAACCAAAGGGCTGTTTTCATGGTTTGATTCACGTACCAATCAGCCTTTATTGGGTATTTCGAAAAATTGAAATAATTTATGTAACTACATTTAGAAACGATTTTCGTGTTCCTTGTGTATTTTCGAAAAATTCCACTACAGTTATTAGTTTCGCGTGAAATGGAGTCGAACCATGCCGATTTTGAATTTAGTATCTGTCTGTTTGTTTGTCTGTCTGTCTGTTGGTCTGTCCTTCAATCACGCAAATAACGGCTCAATGGATCGATACGATGCATAGGGGTGGGGGTTTATAGGGAAGCCGAACTATAAAAATCTTAATCTTAATATTCTTCCTGCGAGACAGATGAATATTATTTTTGGTTTTTAAGATTATAAGGCTTTGTAAAGGGACATGTAAGAGGTATAATCCGTAAAGCGACAGGTAAGAGTGGCAGATGGAAACACCCCGAGTTCTGCCCGTCAGCGACGGGCCCGACAGCTAGTAAACAATAAAAGTTCCAGTCATGCAGCATGAATTGATAAGCAAATTTTCGAAGAAACGTCTTTGAAAATTCGCTAAAAATATATGATTTTCGGTACCTGTACATTGATAATGAAAGTATGAATTTACTGGAGTTTACAATGTTTACTGGAGTAAACCCACCTTTTCACATGAGAATAGAGATTATGATAAATTTATTGGTGTTTAGCTTTTAAAACTCAGTTGGAACTATTTCAAAGGACAATAATACAATAAAGGCCAAAACGTGAAACAAAGAAGGTTCATGAAAATTGGGGCTGAGTGTTTCGTGGGCAAAATTACACGTCCCTCGTCGAATTTGATACTTTGCATGGGAATCTCAAGGCGTTTAAGGTTTCTTGGAGAACGGCAGAGGAGATCGCATGGCGTTATCGGATGTCTTGTACTTGTGAAGAACAGAGCGATCTGCCGTCGGATATCGAAGCTCTGGAAAGTCGGAGCGCCCCATTCCAAAAGGTGGGACTTCGGTCGGAGTGGGCAGAAGAGGGCCTTTACCACTTCCAGGCTTTCTAAGGGTGTATCCAGAGCGAGGTCGGTCGGAGTGATTCCTGTCACCCATGCCTGAAGACACTGATGGACTCTTTCGCCCCATGTATACAGGAGTAACAGCGTTGCCACCACTTCTATCTCCCATTTCCGAAGAAGACAACTTCAACATCTGCCTCAAAAGCGCTGTTTGTTGTTGAGCTTTGAATTCAACGTCAACCGCCTTTTTTACATTCTTGTATCCGAAATCTTTGTCTTTATCGTTTTTCAACGTCCTATTGGACTTATTAGAAAAATTTCTGCTCCTGTAACCAACCTTCTTCCCACTCGGTTTAGAATGTTGCAAGTATTTATTCGTAAATTCCCTATCTGAATCTTCATTAGCTTGCTCCTCATTCAAACGTTCATCTTCTGATTTGAACTTCTCCGGCGAGTATAAATTTTCAGAATTCTTAGGGAAGGGCTTCCACCGCTTATCTTCCGACACGTTTTCAGACACTATGTCTCTGATTCTTGCAACAAAGCCAGGAAACGTTTGGGTTTGAGGATTGGGAGAGGTCTGCAGGGAAGAGAAATGAAGGGAAATCAATTAGGAGCTAGGATCGGGTGCTGTAACAGAACAAACCCTACATAATTATTCAACACGTTCAGAGCGAGTGAAGCCATAATAGTCCAGTAACAGCGCATCCTAGCGAAAATCTTACAGAGAGACAAATTACAGAGCATTAAATTGTGCGTCATTATAATTGGACCAATTTGGAATTTATAGGGAAGTAATCGACGGCTGAAAGACGACCCATCTAAACACTCTCAAAGTTGTAGAAAATATAACGGCAAGTTCAAAAACACCTAAATTTTAAAATTTGGCCAATTTTAATCATACTTGTGGGTATGCCAAATTCCAAAAATAGTCATTCCAAAAAACACAAGGACGCAGGGTACAAAATCAGATTACTCGTTTTCATAACTACCTATCTCAAGGTTTCACAACGATTTCCAGCTTTTAGGGTGTTAGGGCTTGACAGTGTGTGAGGTCTGTCGTGGTACAAACGCGTTAAGAAATTTTCTAGAGAGCAACATTGAGAGGGGGCGCAATACGTTGAACTCGATGGATGCCAAGAGGACCTGGTAGGTACTTCTTGCAAACTTCGGGACTCCAGATATATTTACAACAGATGAGGCGCTCATCTTATTTTATCGAACTATTCTAATGATTTTGGAAGAAGTTGCAAGTGATGTTGGGGGAACCAGGGAGTAGGAATTTCATTTTTTTCAAGAGTTGGAGATTGTGTGATGTAAAACACTGAAAAGGAAACTGTGGAAACATTAAATCAATTGGAAACAAGCAATCAAATTTTGATTGCAAATGCTGGTTTTGTGTGTTTGACACGATACTTTTTCAACCATTAGTACTGTCTACCTTGTTAAGGACTACTGTTTGAGGAACTCCTCGTGAACTACGGTGCGGGCAGTAGTAAGTCTGAAAGTAAGGTGGAAATGTGTTTGAAGAGTTCCATGAGTCAAACACACAAAGCTGAGTGTTTTTATGAAACCAAAGGTGTTGAGTTTGATGTATTGATTGGATGGAGTTAATTAAGATGGAACGAGATTCAGGTTATTAAAAAACACTTTCATTGCTCGTTACAGGATAAAAAAGTGTGACCCGGCTGTCTGTCGAGCGCTGAAGGTGGGGAGCTTTTATAGAGTAGGAGCTGCTGATCTCAGCAGAATAATAATAGGTAGACAAATTGGGGGATTGTGTATATGAGTTGTATGGATTGGATGTATTGGAAGTTGTGATGTATTTGAGCAGGTTCTGACTCCGTGAAGCCACATGTATGATGAACGTACCTCCTAACCTACAATGAACCAACTTACCAGTTCCCTAATACATTGATTGAATTGGGGAAAATATCAGAGTTATTAGTTTTAATTCGAATTGGAGCTCTTTTCCTTCTTACACTGAACGTGTTGAACGTATGTTTCAACAAAGGAATTAACAAACCCTTTCTGTGTAAGTGAATTTAAAAATAAACCAATAAATTACTTTGATATCCTTATGTTCTTCGTCTGCCTCTTTCTTTTCCTTGATGGCCTTTTGTCTGAGCTTCCTTTCTGCCTCCTTTCTCTTCCGTTCCTCTTTCCGTTCATCCCGCAACCTGGCCCTGTCGGCTCGTTTCTGTTTCAGAAATTCCAACAAGGGCGTGGTGGCCATTTCTTGAGGTGCGCTTGCTGAAAAGTACCAACCTCAGGTGAAATTCTAAAATTGAGTGAATTAACAAAATTCTAGGATACATAGTGAACTAGTTGATTGATGGCTGGTTGATCGTCATACAGGGTTATACTTCAGAAGCTCATCTGAAATCAGGTGGTCTTTCTTCGTCGTGAGTATCAGTACGGCCTTCTTTAAATAACCTAACCCACTTGGTGACATGCTGACGTGTCATCACCTCGGATCCATAGGTTTCCACAAGCTGGCGATGAATACTGACCGCGGATACGTTACGCAAAGTAAGGAACCGAATAACAGAGCGTATCTCACACCTGCGGTAGGCGAACTGTTTGACGCAACTGCTGTGACATTTCGTAGGTAATGGACTGAGGGGTTTGGTGATATATTTTGACCGTTAGGGACCTCTACCTATCAACGTGACAACTCTGAAAAACCAAATGCCGTTTGTCCTACGCAGCTCTTGTAACCTTACTTTCTGGACCTCTCTCGTACACGATGGGCCACCATGGTCAGTTGTGAGACCTGCCCATTGCGCGAGAACTCTAGCGGCCGTTTCTGCTACTGCCGCATCTAATTCGTGCACGTATAGGTTAAAATAAACCAAAAACGTTCAAACGTCCTCTTGCCATTGATGTATCAACTATTCAGTTTTAATTATTACGAATTGAGTTAATTATTTAGAATAACCCTGTAAGTAATATCCAGTAAACCTTGGTTAACCTCCAATAGGGGAACTTAATCGTCCAGCTTGGAATGGGTGACGGATCCAATTCATCAGAACTGCCCCAATCTGAAGTGTTTCTATTGAAACCTCCAGAAAAAACCACAATCCACCTCCAGAACCACAAAAAAATCTTTCATGAACCTTGAATCGTACCATTACTAGACATCTCACTCACTTCGATTAATTTTTCAATAATAGAATTTATTCATTCATTTGGATAAGGATATGTCTTCAGGTCTGGGTGTATTTTGGAACACTTCCAGAACACTTACTTGAAATGTAATGATACAGTCATTCCTACTATAAGAAGTAATACTTGTATTGACGCTATATTCTGTCGCATTATTTAAAATGTAAAATTTACATTATAGTATAATGTAAATATCATATTATGATATTTAATAATATGAATTTTCTATTTTGAATTGCGTGTTTTTCTAAGCATAAACCTCTGCGTAGCATCACTACCAGATGTGAATAATACAGTAAAATGATACTGTATTTAGAAGTTTTCATTTTCATTCGATCTGAAGTTTCTCCCAGTAAGGAGAAATTTGCTATCTAACCAGTACAATGGGAAGTAAAACCTCAAGTTCAACTCACGAGTGACTTCTGTTTCAAAAAAATGTTGTTTCGATGTGACATCCGGCTTGGCTGAATCTGCAGCAGCTGCTTCCAGGCTGTCTCTAAAAGCAATGTAGATCGGATCAGTTTCTATGCATCCTGACAGCGGGTCTTTCTTTTTTGACCTCTGTTTCGGGATACGTTGGAAATGAGCAAACTCAACGACAGCAGGAAATTCTTGACCTAAAAAATATGGAATTCATATTATGGATGGTGATTTATGAATGAACTCATGCGGATCTATTGAGGAGACATCACAGAGATTATATAATATAGATTATATTGATTATATATATCAATATATCCGCACGAGATATTATCTACAACATCAACACCGTACCTTTACTGTCGACGAACACGTAATTGTCATACGTTTCTGTGAAGCGGAATAGATCATCTTGGTTGACGAAGTTTATGTACGCTCTTGAAAGCCCCATTAGGTTGCCTGCAGTTGGATCGCCTGGGACAAAATACAAGTAGTCGTGTTCTGGAATAGGGCTGATCTGATTTATGAACACATCTTTCGTCATGGTAGGAGGCAATCGACGAATCACGACCTGTAATATTTACGACAATACCACATTTTAATATTCTGAATAGTCAGAAACCATGACAAGTCAAAATCTCTAACTTTTATTTTGAGAATTTCAATGATTTCAATTACCTAAATGATGTTTTAGAGCTTTGGTTGAGATTTTTTAAATTTTAATAATAGGCAAAAAACATCAAGTGCAAGAAACAGTCGTCATCACAAGAGAAATCGATCCATGTTTCCTTCAATATTCATCATTTAAGAGGTTTGGGATGAAGTCCAAACCTCACATCCTTTCCTGTGTTCTGAAAGTTCATCATCTGGTTTAGTTTCTTGTTCTTGCGAAGAAGCTAAGGTACTTCAGGTCGTTGAAACCGCTGCTGAGATTAAACAGCAAAAATCCTCCCATGATTGTTCTTTATTAGTGGACATTTTCAAAAAAAAAAAACGAACCAAAAATAATTCAGTATTAAATACCTACATTGAATACAATGATGGATTTGCTGTTGCCATTCGTAATACAGTAGAACTGCGTAGCATTTGACCAACAAGGGGAACTGTGGCTACTGCTGAGTACTGAACCTTTTCAGGACTAGCAATCTGGCAATCGATTGTGGCAATGAAATCCAGCAAAGCGAGATACTTTTGTGCTTAGTTTCTCAAGTTTCATGAAAAAAAAAAGGCAAGCGATCGTGTAGTCAGAAGTGCCAGCCTTCGAGGCACGCAATGATTTCTGTGCATGGACACCAAAGAGCATAATATAATATAATAATAATTATATATTATAATTATAATATATAATAATTATATATTATATATTATAATTATAGCATAATATAATAATAATTATATTATAATAGATTATGCTTTATAATATTATTATCCATCTAGCGGGCGGTTCACCAGCACTTCCACGTATTGGATGCGATCTGTGCCACACTGTGACTCACTCCAAGTACCTTAGGACAACATTGCCAGTGCAAAGGAAAACGAAGAAGAGCAACAGGTTTTCTCAATATGTACAAGTACTACACCAAAATCTTCCTAAATAACGGTGTATGCTTTTCAAATGGAGTTGAGCGAAGGATCCAAAATCTCAACGTTACTAACGACTAAAGCCAATGTAGAAGTCCCAAATCTTGGGTCCCATCACAAGCAGTACTCAACGGCAGAGTTCAGATAATTTCCTCGACCGAATGCCATCCTCACACTGTTAATGTGGAGCTGGATTGGACTTGATCCAGGATGTTGGTCATTCCAGGTCAACGCAGAGGTGCACAATTACACCCTGATGTGGAGGAAAACATTCAGACACCCAGAAAATATATCGGAGCGACAAACCGCATATGAACAACCTCCATTGACCAACCTACTTTCTATCTATGAACTGCATAGAATAACTTGAGACTGAAGGACTTGAATAACTGAAAGGTACGAAAAATCCAGTCAGAATAGCAAATCCGGTACCTTAGATGGTGGTTTTTCTTCCTTCGGTCTCTTCTTTCCATTCTCTGACTGGTCAGAACGAGTCGACAAATCGTTCTTATTACCCTCTTTTTTCGCCAAAGGCGTCCTGTGAACCCGTGCATCCAACCGACCAGCATCACCGGTGGCAGCTCTCTCGTCACTCGTCATGTCGGGCATGTCCACATCCTTCCCCAGATGTCCTGTCACCGATTCTGCCGCGGTAGCCATTGTTTATACCTGGTGTTTCCTACAAAACAAAACTCTTATAGAGTATTATTCAACAATCAAAACACGTTGACGACGGTTTCTATCGCTAAACTACATGGAAGTCGTAAAACTGGTCAATTACCTACTCTACGATATCCATAAAATGCTGTTATACCAGGTTGCTAAATCACAACAAAACATTGGTATAGGGAGCAATCGGGCGAGACACCCCAACGCACGCGGACACTTCAAGAAGGTATGTGTTTTATGCAAATCGAGATTTCCGTTTTTTAGTACATGATTACCAAATTTATATTTAAAAAAAAATCGTTTGAAAAATTCAACATCCCGACACAAGTAACACGGGTTAATACGTGTTGTTGTTGTTGTTCACTACCTTTAGCCAGCCGCCAGCCCACGTTGTTCACAAGCAAAACTTGACAAAATAGTGAAATTGTGGATATTTGAGTTTAAAATTTAATAGACCATGAAACGTGAAGGTGAATGAGTGAAAATATTTAACGAATCCGAATAGTAGAAGAACACAGTAATAATAGATGAGAAATGCCTCTTCCTCTCTCGGCGGGTTCCCCAACATTACTTCTCAATGCTGTTCTTATCGTCTTATCTAACTTGTGATAACGTTATCTGTAAACGGTTGGTTTGTTTTTCTTTTTCAATCTTTCTGGTTTGTTTTTTGTTTCAATCTTCTTCAATCTTGTTCGGACGAATCTAGTGGATTCAAACATTCTGGAGTACTGAACCTACATTTGGAAATTGTCTGAAACCTCTCAACCACTTTATATACTACCATTGATAGGCATTAGTACTAAGTTGATCGTTGGGATATGAAGCTTCTAAACCTTTGCAAAACTGTGCGCCGCTCTATGTCATCTTCCGTGTACAAAGTAAAATTTACTTTATTTAATACTATAACTTAAATGGAATCTGCCAGTCATTTAAATTTATTGAGCCAAATCTCATTGTTTCTGCTCCAACAATTCGCATTACTTGGAGCCCGGTGCGGTTGAATTATTGCGCTCGTCTTTGCTCCACTGCGGTTTTCCTGGCTGCGAGTAATCAATATATTTGGTCTTACAGGAAAAGATCGTCAACATTGACGGTCATTGCGTTAATTTCTTAAAAGTTGGAGAGGGTAGCCACCATCTCATATGCCTTCCTGGAGCTCTCGGTGAGTTACGGAAAATTATTCTTCTAAATCTCCGTTATCCGTCAATCATTTAAATTTGCACAGAGGACTAACATCACTCATCTACCTTATGGTTAATTATAGGCACGATTTGGTCGGACTTCAAGCCTCAAATCGAAGGTCTTGATAAGGCAAGGTTTACGATAATAGCGTTGGATCCTATCGGTTATGGGAAGAGTCGACCACCTAATCGAACATTTGACTCCGATTTCTACCACAAAGACGCAGGTGTCGCTTCGAAGTTGATGAAGGTAGGTATTCAACAACAAAGATCCCTATTAGCGAATTTTCGAAGAAAATGAAGCTATTGTTCTCGGTTAAATTTTTTAACTCGAATTCCCGAAATATTGTATAGCAAAATCCGTTTCAGACCATTCCAGACGATGAATCTCGATAGAATTGAGGTAAAAAGTTCATATTTGCACAAAGAACATCTCTCTCGGCAATCGTAAGTGTTCGTAGCTGAACACGATGGGGAAGTCAGAAATTAGATTTGAGAACGCAATAAGATATCGCAATTCTGACTTCCCCATCTAAGCACCTTGAAGATGAAGAAACGTGGTTGTTACTTGAGATGTTCTTCACGGTTCATCTGGTCTAAATCTGATAACGGAACGAGCTATCGCAATTTTGACTTCACCGTCGTGTTGCGTTACTCGGGAAAATATGGATATAGAATTTGTCATAAAACCAGTAAAATGAAGACATTTTACATAATATTATAACCAGTTATTTCTTCGAAAATTCGCTGTTATAGCCATGCTGCATGACGATGGATGTTTTTCAATTCATTATATGGTTTTTTAGGCTTCACCACTGCTTCGCAATTTTTCATGTCGCAGGTTTTGAATATTGAGAAATATTCAATGTTGGGTTGGTCTGATGGAGGAATCTCAGCGATGATCCAAGCTGCTGCAACCCCTGACAGGATCAACAAGCTTGTCGTCTGGGGTGCCAATGCTTACATCTCTGACAAAGACATGAAACTTTATGAAGGTTCGTTTTGTCCCCATATTGTAAAATACCGTTTCATTGTTTGGCCACAAGTTTTCTGGCGTGGTCCAAGTACATTCCATGAATGTATTTGTAGCTGAAAGAGATTTATGTGGCTCGATGACGTAAAATTGGTCTGGACAGGTATTCGAGACACAGCCAAGTGGTCTGAGAAGATGAGGACGCCGCTCGAGTTGGTTTACGGTGCCGAAGGACTGAGGGATATGATGCTGCATTGGTACCAGGCTCTCGCTCAAATGCACGAAAAAGGTTTGATCAAATTGTAATTGAACGTTATAAGTAGTAGGTAGGTTTCAATCAACTTATCATGTTGATTGAAAATCAGGTAATCGAAGAAAAAAATACTTTTTTTACGTCTGATCGAATTATGCACCAATGACCATTCACAATGAGTTTCTCCGTATACTGTAAATAACTACGGTAATTTCTGTTTCGAGCAGGAGGTGACATATTATGTAAGGATCTTAAGAAAATAAAAGCGCCAACGTTGATTCTTCATGGAAACAAGGACCCCGTGGTCCCTGACGAGCATCCAGTGTTCTTGAACGAAAATTTGAAAAACTCCAGGTCGGTACTGCGTCTACTTCATAAAAATTGATCCCTCTTTCTTCCAAACTTCAACATCACCACCACCTGTTAATCACTGTACCATAAAATGATTGTTGGATGTTTCAGGCTTCACAGGTTTCCCGATGGTAAGCACAATATACACTTGAGGTACGCCACTGAATTCAACAATATCGTCACTGCATTCCTCCTCGAATAGTCGTTAATGACATTAATTAGTTGTAGTGAGCAAGGTATGTGCATCAATATTGAGTTCTGCATCATTAGGTTTTCGTAAGACTTACCTTCAGGATTCGATTACATTTTAGAATTAGGGTGGTTTGTTTTGTGGCTTGCTACAAGCGTGAAAGATGTAGATTCGTACCTAGTGTACGAGTGGGTTCAAGAAAAACCATTTTTTCCCATTCTCGAAACGAATGCGCTCTCACTAATCGAAGAGTTACCAAAAAAAGCATTTTTCGTAGTCCGCCGATGTCTTCATGTAACTGGAATTTATTTAAGCCTTCAAACAGATATTCCTGAATGATCGGATCTGCCAAAGTGGTTGTTTGTTATATGAAGTTGTGAGGAGATGAGATTAATGGGGAATTTGCGTCAATTGCCAATTCCGAATATCATCCCCCTTTTGCCATAACGTGTATTGCCAGCGATATTCATCAAAAAAATTTACTTGGGTATAAAACTTTCATTGAATGAAGCCGCGAAAATAGGGGGCACCGTATGACGTCACAAACAGGAGGAATTCCCCGGTTGGGGCGCTGACATCGCCAGGCTTCAGAGACAGCGATGTCTCGAGCTACGAAGTCAATGGCCCAACCGGGTGGTTTCGTCCTGTTTGTGACGTCATACGGTCTTTTTCAAACGCGGCCAGCTTCTCTAAATTCCCTAAAGGTTTTGGAAGACTTTTCAGGCAGCTGACCATCATTTTTGTTATTCTCCGAGCGGGTGGTCAAGTTTGGTGTTCTGAGCATTGGCGTGTCCGGGAGGGAGTAGGCTGCTCTGAAGATCAAACGTTTTACCCCAGTATTAATGCCTGGCTACGCCCTCGTGCGTAACTTTCGCAATATCATGGAAAGGTCACATGCTAACAACAAACATGAATCATCCCTATTTGGAGGTTCATGAAAATCAGGTACTGCAGGAACTACATCAAAAGCTCAGACCACAGGTACTCATCTTACAACATGAAATCCTTCCAGCACTTTGGAAGTGTCTAGGATGAGCACTCAAAAGTACCTATGGTTCTCCTAGAGTTACAAATCGAATTGAAAATAATACTTTACTCAAAAGGGTGTAACCTATGTTATGATTGACCAAAAATGAATTTACGCCAACAGCACGCGGTGTTCCCAGGCGGTCACCCAGCCAAGTACTACCCTTACGTACTCATTTAGCCTTCAACGCCCTTGGTTCTGAGTAGATCATCAGTGCCTTCCCTAGTTCCCCTAGTAATTACTATAAAGCATCGTTTTGGGGTTCCAATGACAAACTGTTGCACCTTTGAGGAAAAATTAGTGGGCATGAATGGGTTAATTTTTTTGGAAATAATCGAAGATTACTGAAAGTAATTAACCGGTCTTTTGTATCGGGGCTCAGTTTTGGTTTATTTGGTTATAACTTGGGAATGTCATGAAGATGTGGAAATGTCCAGTGTAGCCTTTTGGTGTGGGCAGTTTGACATTGTACGTATCACATTGTTTGACCACGAACGGCGCACCCTCACGTCGTCAGAAGAGGGGTCTCTGTAACACTTAAGGGGTGTGCATAATCTCTCTAATACATTGTTTGGTCACAGTGTGGTGATGAACCAGCTTGGAAGTCAACCGCCAGTTTACACTCTCAGCTGCAATACTTGTATCTCAACGGCTCGAAGGTTCTTTGTTAGGTTTGACCAGGCGTCTCCTGGTTTAACCAACAGAGAACCTGTCAGGGGATCATTCCACCCAGGGTTCCAACTCATATTTCTCTGGCTTGAGAAAGTCTGAATTTGATTCTATTTTTTCTCAAGTTTCGATAGCGATTGTATCGTCTCCTGGTTAGAACGGATCTACCAGGGGAAGGAAGCCATGAGATAGACTTGAATACTGAGATTAATCATTGGAAAGAACTGAGAACGCCAGGACGTTTGCAGTTTCTGGATATGCCCAAATCCAATTTTTTGCAATGTTTGTTAGGTGGGTATAATTGTTGTGTTAAGAGCCTACCTACTCCTCAATAATAATAATTATTTAATTTCTCCTGGAAGCCTCAGCGCCCCTTGAAAGGGTGATAATATGGGAAGACTATGGGGTTTTTACTTGGTACTATACCTTTCTTACATTTCTTTCGAACCGGAAGAGGCTCCCAGAGAATAAGAACCAAATACTCTTATGTATCTGATAGGAACCTATTTTATGTACATCCTAGCAAAATGTTTGCATACTTATAGACCTGAACTAGATGTTATCGAGTAGCTTACATATAATCATGAGTTATTGGGAAAAAAGGATGTGTGAAGGACAATCATCGTGTACCAAATAGCAGCGCCTTCCTGAGTTTTTGTGAATATACTCATTAAAGAAATGATAGCTGGCAGCTCGGGATTAGAAAATTAATCACCTATTCACGTCAAAGTTTAAATTTTAGATAAACTGCTTTGTACATTAAATGTACAAACTGCATTGTACATTAAAACAAATTTTGTTTTCTCGTTTGATAGGTGGCTTGGCTATGGATCGTTAAGTCAAGTCAAATTGAATTATTTTAATCTGATAAAGGGTATTTATGAACGTCTGATGCCTAATTGTGGGTTGAACTGGGGAATAGTGAAGAAGCAGATTCTCACTGTTTCACTGGTTAATTGTTATAATGAACGGACATTAATTGTTAAAATTCAAGCGTTCGAAAGAAGTATCCTGGTGCCTGATAGTGAGACGGTTATTGTATGTAATAATCACCCATATCAAGGCATTGCATAAAATCAACCAATTTGGCTAGGATGCAGAAGCCCAGTACAACCGCTGGGGCAGCAAATAGGATGAGGACAGTTGTATTCCACATCTGGTGTATTTGGCACCACGATTCCTAAGAAATTTTCACATTTGGTTAATATTTATATACAATTTAATACATTAAGACTGCAAAAAAGACTGTGGTTCAATATTCTTGGACACTGAATTTGACATGGAAAATTATATGTCTTACGTCGGATATTTGACATCCTTCACAAATCTCACGATACGAACGATGAGTAAAAGCAAGGTGTCTCAGTGTAGGTGAAATCAAAATACTCACAAGTTGTAATATTTTGAGTTGTTAACCTTTGTATATTATTAGTTATAAGATTAACAAGAACAATTATTTTTGTAAACGCTATTAACTATTGTTGGACACCTCATGTTATTATATGTTGACTAAAAATGATTGATTTGTTCATTGCTTTTAAAATACCAACTGATTTTGTGAGGGCTCTTGGTTCAAAATTATTGAAAACGAACCAAAATGGGTCGGCAGTAATGTCTTGTGGGTTATTATTTTCTGTCACTCAAGAGACCCACTAATTGAACGATATTTCCATCTTTTGTAAAATTAGGAGATACACGAAGCCTAACCATAATTTCCTCACGATCACATTCTAGCTGGCGGTTGTAACAGTGTTGTAGTAACAATAATTGTTATTATTAATGGTGCTCAACCTCTTCAGGAACGCCATTTCTGGGTTTCTTACGAAGTGCTGGGCTCAGGCTCCGTTCGTTTCCTCTTCGTTGGCGGCTTCTCTTTTTCTTCGGCGTCTTCCAAACTTTTCAACATTTCCACGATTCTCGCGTTTTTTCGAAAAAGCAATTTGACGTCGTCCGGATTGATGTTGTTCCTTTTGGCGTGGCCAGCAAAAGCCTCCAAGTCTTCTGCGGCATCTTCCAGTTTCCTGAGCAATGAAGGGGGTGAATAGGTATGAGCCGGTACAACCGCTGATACAACAGTGTCATTATTGCCAAGACAATATTAAACTGGCCATATAGGAATCTACTTGTATGCACTGTTTTCATAGCTCTTTTCCTATTTCAAATCGGATACCGTGGTGGTGGTCACTGGGTCCCCTTCCTGGAATATCCGCCCTCCGGTTCTTTTTAATACGTGATATATTATGGAGATTCTCATGCATTATGGGATAATATCCGATAATCGATATTATCGATTACAGAATGAGCTTACTTGTAAACTAGCTCTGCTATGAGCAATTTAGCGTCATTTTCGACTGAGAAGGGTCCAACCAGGGAGTTGGTTTTGCCAACATCCTCGCAAGCTGCGCTGACAGCTCCGTAGACTGCTAATTTATCTTTCGGGGTTGATCTGGTTCTCGTCTCATCTTCTTCCATTATCCTCAGGGTGTAAAGTCATGTTCCAAGTCTAACAGAAAAGGTTAAGTTACTGAAAAAGAACTTAAGGGTTTTTACACTTGAAATTGGCAAACGATCTCAAGCTCTGAGAATATGTGATGGAACGGTAACATAACAATGTAGTACTGGTGAAGAGGTAGCTCACAGAGATTGTAATAAAATGTAGATACCTTAACAAGTGGTGAATAATGGACTTAAAACAGGTTATAATGACTGCTTAGGCTAGGTTCACATGGGGGGGCACAATTCCGAATGGTTATCTGATACAGCAACGTGTTTACCGGAATTTTTTGCAGCAGAGTCCTTCACATGACAGCTGAATCATAACCTCCTTCGTTAAAGTCTTTTGTTGCTGAACAGCCAAACAGGAGAGGTGTTTGGATCGTCCAAGCTAAGTTCACATGGAGATGCAATTCTGTATGGAAATCAGGTGCGGCAACGCGTTCTGCAATGAAATTCACTAACGCAAAATGGATTATTGCAACGCAGTGTCACATAATATGATACTACATCAAAATCTCAAAATATTTTCAGAGATCACTGCTCATGGATTACTGCGAACATCTCTGTTTGGTAGTTCAGTCTTATTGGAATTCGACATTTCAAGCTCGAGCAATTGTTGTTTGTTTTTTTTTTTTGCCATTTTTTCTGAAGATGGACGAGCGCTAACGATAACTAATTATTGCTAATCTCCAGAAATTTGAAAATGATGCAAGCAAAACAGATGAAGAGTGGGGAGCGCCTCAGGAAAACATTGTTGACGAAGGAGAAGCTTAATAAGCTTCATAATATGATTCCGTTGATATGTGAAAGATCCTGGGAAATGCGTTGCCATACCAGATTGCCATCTGGAATCGCTCCTGCATGTAAACTGTTTTTTTACACCACAAAAATATGGGCATAAACAAGTTTTTTTGAAAAAAGAATTATGTGTATGTAGAACCTACTTATTTCAAAGTTTTTGCTATTCGTGTCGTGATTGTATCCAACTTTTAGGGCAGACTTTATGCTCCACGACCAGGTTAGGGGTCTACCTACTCACATTTCTGCATGATGAGGTTGCCCTCTACTCTAGCCTTAGAAAGAGAATGTGCACTGAACTTGCCAGAGCTGAGGGCGCCCTCAGCTTCTGAAGGCACAGTCAGAGCTTTGTCAAGTTTATAAACGCAGTACACTTGAACACAGCAAACTCGTACAAATGAAGCCGAGCGCGCACTTGAGTGGTCTGCGACTGCCCTTGGGTTGGAAGCCCTCCTGAGCCGAATGTTGATTAAGCATACAACCAATTGGGCTTTATGGATGGAAGCTGTTCGTGGACTAGAAAACGTCAATAGAGCCCTCCTCCCTCCATTCGGTTCAAAATAACAGTGATATTAAACGTTATTCAAGCCCAGAGGCGTGGTTAAATAAATATACTATAATAATATTATTATTCAGGCAGTCCTTTCCACTGTTGATACATTATATTATAATGTATCAACAGTGGAAAGGACTGCCCATGTTCCTGCCTAAATTATTTGCGACTCAATCTAGCCAAACCGCTGTCTTACTGTAGAAGTTTGAGCTTACATAAGTTGAATTCTTCGATATAATCAACGCCTGAAGGACTCCGTATAAGAAAGAAGTAATGATACGACCATTGGAATCACCGGTTGAAAGTTTTTCTGATCTTGAAATGGAAATACTTACCCCAGAACATTTTTTTCAACAGTATAACTTACCCCTGAACGATCGTTATTTATGAATACTGTTGGAGAGGAGTAAAAAATCATGAAGATGTTATCGAAAATGCATTCAAATATGATAAAACTGTTGTTATGATAAGACCTTATCGGCGATAAAAACAGTGGCGCCCGAATGTGGCTTTCTTCTTCTTCCCATTCCTTCTTTGTGGATCCTTATCTTACACGGGACAGCGGTGATGATCCATGGAGTATAGTTTGGATGTAGTATCACATAAAATAATCTTTCATAAATTCACTCACAATAATTGTTAAGGTGAGTCGTAATCATTTATACGATTAGGTACCTAATTACGAATCCATTGAATGACATCAAGTAGAGACCTACGAATACAGCAGTCGTTCCTTATCTTCAGGCTATCACATCTGAGGCCTCGTCGTCGTCGTACCAGTGAGTTTGACTAACTATTAAATTTTACACTGCCAGAGCATTGGTCGCGAACAGGGGCTACGAATGAGCATTCGTTCGAGGCTCGGGCAGTCTTAACAGTCGTGTCTCATTCGTGCTCGGAGCTTGTAAGAAAGTAAGAACAAGAACCAAGATTGAAGGCTTTTATTAACGATAAAGAACGCTGCTAGGAGAATAAAACGTCACGAGTGAGAAATGAATGATCAAATACTGACTGATACGACGAGTGATAGGAAAAGGCGGGAAGGGGCACAAAGCGGGAGATTCAAATTCACCACAGGGCTGATCCACCCAATGTCGGTTTTCCGATGAATCATCAAAAGGTGAATTAAGACGTGAGTGTTTTTTCCTCTCGAGATGGGCAAATGGGCTTTCGAGGCAAGACTCGCAAGTGTAACGTTTTATTCTTGTATTTTATTATTTTTTTCAGTACAAGCGTACAACAAATCAGAACAGCCAAAATAAATCATTCTTTCCCTTTTATAGACGATCAGAATTGACGCAGCGGTAACCGCAACTCCCGACAACCAGGGTGCCACCTGTTCACATCGAATGTAATCGTCAGAAATGTGTCTTTTGCGTTCATGCTCGTTGAAAACCGACGAACAACGATCGCGGATGCTCAATGATGAGGATGTCCTCGATGTAAATTTGAACCAAAGATTTGTGGACCCAAATCTTTCTGAACCCAAGATTTGTGAATACAAAACTTTCTTTGGGTGTTAATATTTAACATAGGTAAGTTTAGCATGCCTAGTAGTTTAACATAATACAGTATACTGCCGTCCTTAGCAAGAAGGGCGTATCTCCGAGAATCAAGATTTTCAGTACAAGCGATTTTAGTTTTTTAAGTTTCGCGCCCAGTTAATTATACTTTTACCCCCTTTTAAGATGCAGAACACTCCAAAGATTCTAGATATGCAAAAACCCGAAAATCGCCAAAATTGGAGATACGCCCTTCTTGCTAAGGACGGCAGTATAGTAGTTTAACACCCAAAGAAAGTTTTGGGTTCATCCTTTGCGGTCAAAAAAATCCAGGAATGGGATGTTTCATGCGATGAGGGAGCTGAATATGTACCCAGAAAAGTTCCAGCATTTTTACAGGATGTCTCATGAGTTTTTTTTATATAATTCAGTCCTTGGCAGACTACTCATGTTCGACAGGCATGATTATTTTATAGGAGGTGTGCAAGATGTGCGCGTATCCAAACTGACTCGAGCAGTGAGGAAGGTGTTCAAGCGGTGAGGAGGCGAGCGCTCGTGCGGCACCTCCTGTGTGGGAACTGGACCATTTATTTACGATACCTACATAGAAAAGTCGTCGAAGCGGCGTATTTACCTCTCATCTCGCCTGTACCGCACATCTGCTTGTCAACTCTGAGATTTGTATTTCTATGTGTGAATTGGGCCTGATAGCTACGCTAGGAAAGTTTGAACCCATAAATCGTGAGCTTGTGGTTTGTTTAGTTTCAAGTTTACTCGCGTAAGTGGGAAGCCAAGTAGGCCCAACGCCCGTCTAGATAAAAATAGGCTTCATGAATATCGTTCACACTATTTTGTTAACCTAATAACCACTCAGCCTTGCCCTTGGTCAAGCCTATCTCGTTCCGCCCAACCAACCGTTTCACAGTCATCCAAAACCAACAAGGAACGAATCTTTTCTCATGAGCATGCATGTTCGTAATTTTATCGAGCTTTCGTATAGTTTTTTCTTCACATTTGGATCACCTCCGAAGGAACAGGCGGGCATTAGCTCAATTTGATTTTAACTTTTGTACCCAACAGTCAATACCACTCGTTCTTGACCTAGTCGTTGTGTACGCTTGATTCTACTGATACCTATCAACCTAGTGTAATGCGGCTGCAGTGGAGTGGATTCTATGTCAAGGGCAATGTTCTGTTACTCCTCGATCAAGTGGTGCTCCAAAGTGTCTCAGTTGGGGTTGAGAAAACGTAGGAGGTGGAAGTTCAATATCTTAAACTCACACATCCACGAGAAGATGGAGATAGATAGCTGTAGTGTTTCACCGATTGTATGCAGTAATACAAAGAAGTAAACATCTTGAGGCCCAATATCATAACTAAATTAGACTTTTCCCCTCTTGTGACACTCACTGACCTGTTCGAGGGGTTCAGAACTGCACCCCGTAACTAGGAAGTCGATTTAGACGAATCATTTCAATACAAAATGACTTATTTCGAAAAGAATAGAAGCAGCATATCCTCCAAATTTTGATTAAAAATTAAAGGCTAATGGAAAAGCAGCCTTTTATAACTCTGACTGGTTTTTTTTGTGTGCAGATCACCCTTCTGTCCAGATCACTATCATGATTGAATAATTATTATAATGAGTTACCTATCATTATTTAATAATTATTATCAAGTAGTGTAAATTATTATTAATGATTAATAATTACTGCTGATTAATATCATTATTATTATTTATTAACTCGATATCTGAAAAGCACGGACTGTTCGAATCAGCTGGGCCAGTTTGAACATTGACCCGACAGGCTGCCGCATGATTCACCCTCATGTTGACGTCTTTTGACATGCCCCAACTTTGAGCACTCATTGTGAACGAATGGAGGGATACAAAGCTCCGGATACAAATTCTAAAAAATAAACTCTATGTAATTGTCAACTAAAAACTATACCGTTCCATTTGAATTTTTCCACATTCCAAAATTCGTTTTGAACCCCTTCCTAATTTTTCTTTCTTGGCCGATTTCAAAGGTTTATTATCGAAGATCAAGACGAATGAACTACGAGCTGTTTGAGTTGTATAAGGAGATGGACGTAGTCATACTCAAGCCACCAGACGAGACGGGCTGTAATGTCAACTAAGAGGAAGATGGAAAACCGGTATCGTACCAAGTATGTAGTCGTGAAAAGTATTACCTTTTGAAAGAAATTGCATGGATTCATTTGACCCAAAAAATCGATAAACAAGAGATCAAAGTACAACAACCATTTAATATTCACTTCTGCATTTATTTATTTACCGAATGATAACATTGAAATATGGATGTTACGCGATAATCAGATATAACAAAAATAACTAAAATAGTTGTAAAACGTAGGTACGGTGATCATTGAGAAGGAGCGGCGTACTAATATAAGGTTTCATTTTCCCATACGCTGGATAGACCACTCTTGTTGACAAAGAGGACACCTGTAACAAAATTGGAGTGTTTTTGAAATATGTACATACAATTAAGTAAATCAAAACCTATCAATCATCATTATGGATAATCAGGCATGGTGACAGATCATACGGCCATGGACTTATTCATAAACCTTCTGTACCTCCTAAATGACTATCTGGATTCGATTCAAAATCAAATTTTTCGCGTTTTTTCGACGTTTCTGAGGTCTTGTCGAAGGTCCATTTCACCCTAAAGGCCCATTAACACGTTCCGTCTTATCGTACGTCTTGACGGTCATGCAAATCCTATCACATAAAACGAGTCAGATGGATTTGAGATCGGAGGTCTAAATCTCGTCCGATCTCGGCCCAGTTCAGCACTGCCTGTGCTCCGGACCGGGTCGTTTTCTTCCAAAAGTCAGTCATGTCCTCTAAAAATGTCAGAATTACGCCAATGTACCCACGAATTTCTTGCGGAGTTTATTGAAATCTATAAAAGTTTCCCATGTTTGTGGCAGGTAAAAAATAAAGCGTACTCTGACCGTAATAAAAAAAACCTCGTGTATGAACAGATAGAACGTATGAGATAAATAATCAAAGCAACCAAATGGGCTTCTTCCTCCTTAATAAAAATAATTAAGAAAAGTTATGAAAAACTCGTGCACTGTCAAAAACGAGTCTGGATTGGAACTGAGACAAAAATTAGAAACGAAAACGGTGCTGTGTAAATGGTCGACAAAACGTACCCACGTTTTTTCTTCGGATTTGAACGGCTTACAAGACGTACGGTAAGACGGAGCGTGTAAACGAGCCTTAAATGAATATCTCGATTTGATTCTAAATTACTGTTTTGCGTTTTTGACGTTGTTGACGTTTTTCGAGTCAAATTTCGATTTCTCCGATGAGCCAATCCAACTCAATTGTCTTACTCTATCCATATCGAAAATACATTTTTTTCGACGTTTCCGAGTCGGAGGTCCATCTCATCCTAAATGATTTCGAATCTAATCGAGATATTCATTTAGGATAAAATTTCAATACCGAATTTCAATAGTTTGTGTTTTGGGGGATGTGTGTACACAGGTAGTTTTGAAAATTTCACTAGTCAACGGCTGATAAATTTTGTGTACCAACCTGTTATTTTGTTTGACCCACAGAGACATACAACAATAGTGGAACGAGTGGTTGCAATCGCCCCAAACCACGACGCAATCCTGCTTCCCGTAGCGTGAGTCCTGTTTGCTCTCAGCTTGACACCTCAAACAAGCATCTGAAACAGAATTTTTTAAAAACATTAATAATAAGAAATTTAGTTTCATCTTTCACAAAACTGACCAACGTGTAATAGTACGATGATATTAAAATGTATATATCAATTATTTTATTATAAGGAGGAATATGTTGCCTGACTTTGGGCAAGAATCGATTTTCTTCTTTATCTACATAATAATTACCAAAGTACAAATGAAGATTTTTTGCCAGTAATTAAAATTTTATCGTTCTGTTATAGAATGTTGGGGAACTGTAATAGAGGAGTCGTCTATTGGCGTGTGACGTGATGAGGGGTTGCAGTCCAGGAGGGTGTGGGTTGCGATGGTCTCAAATCGAAAGAAGTGTTTCCTGTGGTACGTGGTCGTGTTACGCTTGGTACGTTGCTGGTTTGTGGTATATTTTTCGCAAAAACCTATTAGACAGAAAGGATTGTGCCCTCGTTGAACATTCGAATGATAGTATCTATAAGGCTTCCGGTGAATGATTATTATTACTGTTTTCTGGAGGAACTATTGTATTATTGTAATACTTTGATGGGGGTAAACATTTTAAGCGAATTATAAATGCAATTCTAATGAGTTATTTATAATAATACCAAAATATTTGTATGCAATAACAAGTTCTAAAGGGCTACAGACACAATCTTTAGTTGACAGAGGATGAGAATGAATGTTTAGAAGTAAAAGAAATCTCAGAAACCAGTTTAGCTTGTGGAGAGACTTGTTGAAATACTACCTACAGATATGATTAATTTATCATATAGGTACTAGGTATGTACTACCTACCAACTTCCAAACTCATGTAATAGAGATTCTGTTCACTTATTTAAATTTCATAGTTCATAGTTTTAAAATCCAAGCTTTCTAGGCCCCTCACCCCAGAGGTGAGTTATGAATGGTCGTTACTTTTTAAACCCTGGAAGATTCCAACTGTGGAAGTTTCCACGAGTAAGCGGCAGACGCGATCAACCCTTTACTTATCTAACGTATTCTTTTATGCACTCATACAATCGGATGATGCAACGCTGTGAACGACCATCGCCAGTCACCAGCGTCAGCATTCCAGCGTTCTTCTTCCTCAACAAAAAAAAAACTGAATGGTTCATTACGCAATCGGTCTGTTATTTGCGCGACTACTGCTTCCAAGGAGTTAACGAGCTTGCCGAATTCAAAAATGCCAAAATCTGCTTTGGAACAACACACGGTGTTATGTACGGAACTCCTCAACCCAGTTGTAACATTTTACAATTAAGAATAAAAAGTATAAGATTGTGAAAACTGGAGTTTTGCTACACTTCCCCCTTTGATTTTTAATTGTAATTTTCAATCAATTAATTTAATTAAAGTAATAAGTAGCAATCTTTACGCCAAATTGTAACACTTAAAAATTAAGAGTGAAAAGAATAAGACTACAATAAAATCAATAAAAAGTATCAATCATTTCATTTACTAATTGTAACTTAAACTACTAGAGTGTGTGTACTAGAGTGTGTTTGAGCAACCGTTATCAATAACGCCACACCTTATAACACTAGAACTACCCCATTCATTCATTTTGAAGCATTTCAAAATGTCCCATGTTAAGCTGTACTTACATACATTTTTGCTGAAATGAACATTTTTCAATTTTGGTTTATTATATTGGTTAATTCAACTCGTTTTGGTCTTCTGTCTTTTTTGAACTCAATTGCGACGTCGCACAGTAAACAAAATTGCCACAAATTTGGCCCAAAATCAAACAAGTGAACATTTTTTAATGTTTACGTGTAAACAAACCTAAAAGGTTTTGTGACGCTCTGATAGGTATTACGCACTTGAGCAGACATGAACACTCCAGCCTGCGGACCACCCTATTATTAATCACGTTCCAGTCGCTACATAGTCCAAATTTCTACCGTCTTACAAAAATGGAGGTGTTTCTTGTTTCTTCCTTGCTAAATTGTAAATTCCTTGTAAATTTGTGGCCGTTCAAATTTCGACTATTGTTCAGAAATTGGCTCATTTATTTTAGTAAGTAATTCGGAAAAAAATTACATATGGTAAATTTGTTGCCGTTCAAATTTTGACTATTGTTCAGAAATTGGCTCATTTATTTTAGTAATTCGGAAAAAATTACAACTGAAAACTTCTGGAGCGGATTTTCTTTCATTATTGGGTTTAATTATGTTTACAGGTTGATGTCACTATTTTTGGAATTTATGTTATTTTCCTTAACAAAATAGTCACAAACTGGTCACAACGATGCATTTCACTTTGGTTCACTTGTTGTGGGCTCGCCCAGAAAACGCCCCATCAGTTTTTGGAAGAAAAAGTCAAGAGCACTTGAAAAGAAGATGGAGATCAAGTGGCAAAAATGTTGAGGCTCATTAATTTAAAATGCCTCATTAATTTCTCTGGTTCGTGAATCTCAAGGCTCTCCCCAACACGGCCGTCCTACTGTTAATTTCAAAGAAGCGATTGAAAGGACGAAGAGGCGCAAACATATGCGGCTCAAATGACTTTAAATTCTAGTGGTCAAAACAGTGATGCATTTGTTATTGTTTCAGGAAGTCCTAATAGAGCACACAATTACAGGTCAGCCACCCCAGGTGACCCAAGGCTCTCAAATGGATAGTGAAAGAGCCCTAAGTTTTCTGCTTTCCGCTAACTTGACGAGGTAGGCAATATTTTACAGTCAAACGAGTTAGGTTAAACTACTATCTGAGTTATGAAAAAATTCAGCGAGCAAAAAAACATTAAATAACGAATTTTCGACTCTGGTCCAAGTTTTCTGCGATTTCGTTCACTTGTAACCGGCAGGTGTAACCATTCCAAGTACAAATCGAGACTTTGGTGATGTGCAATTTGGATTAATTCTAGCTATTTCTCGTACAGACGAATAATGACAGTGTTCGAAAATATGGTGTTTGAGTATATCTTCGTGATCTTCAGATTCTGTGACAGGTTGTGTAAATGTTGAAGGCAAAATAAAATATCTGTCATACTCAATGGGATGGTGGTATGTAAATACTCATTTTAATCTTGCGAATAACAAATCGAACCCTGGCGATTGCGTTTATTCTTATGAATCTTGTATTGATCAATTTCAGTAGACTTTTAGTAGCAGGATTTAAAATTATGCGAAAAATAAGTCAAAACAAGCCAAAATATCATTCAAAGACGAATTCAGACGAGTTTCAGAGCGATGGGATGACGTGATCATTGAACTAACGACGGTTTGGAACCATTTACGAGTAGCAGATCGTCGCACGAGCGCTTCCTTATTTTTTCGTCATGTTTTGGTGGCCGGGGATCGCGCGATATTTGCGTCACGCCTCTCAATTCCCGCCGATTGATTGGCTGGTTCGCAACATATTCAGTTTAGCTATAGCCCAAATGAAAATGTACAGTAATTTTCCACTTGGAAGTCGTACGATCGATAATTCGATGGACGGGAATGAGAAGAAAAAAAAAAGTTGGCGAACAACTCGTAGAGGCTTGACGACTGATGGGCATTGAAGGGGTTAGTAAAGGAGCGCAAGGACAGGAAAATGATGATTCCGCTTGGCAATTGGTCTGTAATTTGCGCCCTATAGCAACCACCCCACTCCGACAACTTGTTTGTTTGGAAAGAGCCTTTTGATATCCAGGACCCATTCAACAAGTGAGGGATTTGAAATGGGAAAGATTGACCTCTCTGTCGCCCGCCTTGTCTTCCTTCTATTGGAGTTGATGCATCTGCACGTGTCAAGAACTCCTGAGATGTTAGAGACGGATTTCACATTACCACGTGTGCAGGGGGTATTAACGGGCTTGAGCTGCCTGGAAACTACCACTAAAACTCTCCATTATGTACGCAAAATCCATTATATTTTTCTCGTTATTTACAAGAATTGTCACACAAACGACCGATCGTGAGTTTAATCTTCGATCTCGAAAACAAAACAACGCAAGCTGTTCAGTTATTGCAACATGTTCACGTGGCTTCAACCTTAGTGAAAAAGTAGAGGTAAAATGGGTCAATCCCAGTTCTCTATCAATAAGATCTTTCAAGGTAAAGCGAAATTACTGCATGCAGCAGGAATTCAATGCAACAATGATGAATGGGAGTGACAAAGGAGTGATTAATGCGCGGTTGATAGAATCAATCAATGATTTGATGAAGCGCAGAACAATGTTATCTCCGCAGTAGGGAGACGTTATAAAACTCCAACTCATAAGGTATTGTAATAGGTAGTTCTCAAACACTAGCATTTGTATGAGGGGACGTCAACGAAGGAAAACAACCGACGACCGTCGTCAAACAGTGACAATGGGAAAATTACGATCCATCCCGTGTGTAGTCAGTCTGTGCAAGGAATCGGAAAGTGAAAAAATAGTTCCGGTCTTCAAAACAACTGACTAGACAACGAAATTTGAGACAAACAACCAAATATGGAATTTTAAATGTCTCTGGTGTGACTGAGGAGCTTTACTAAGCATATTATTACCATTCGACCACTTAATTAATTTGCGGACTGAACTGTACGGATCTTACAAAACACTTGACACGTAAGTTATGACAAAACGTCGAATGTAATTCTGACATTAACCTTGAATAGGACAAGGTATAAGATGAGGGATTGGGATACCCTTAACTTCGTCGTTGAAGAGTCGTGCAGATGTGACTGTGGTCTCAATTTACCACAAATGTACTGAATTGTGACAATTCGGACTAGTTTTTACCCGTTAGCAAACCTACTGATGTAAGGAGAGGAGGGGGTCCATGCGATGCGTTGCCAAGCAGTTGAAGCTCTAGACTCTGTGATGTTAATATTCTGATGTCGTTTTGAAAAAGATTGGTAAAAGGATAAAACTATAATATAGTTATTCTAATATTATTCTGAATATTTTTGCGTTTGGTTTCGTTTCCTGCACTCTCCAAGGGATCACAGAAAAATTCAATTTTATTTCGTATTGCAGGTATTGCTACGTACTTCAATTATGATAGCCTGTTAGAGGTAGGTATGTATCTCAAATGAAGAGTGTACATTTCTGGCTCTAGTGCTAATACTCCAACAGCTCCACCCAGATGGGGTCACGTAAGTAGCGATGTCAGCAAAAAGCAAGGGCGTATGTAGTCAACCTACTGAAAAATTAGGGAAAAGTGAGTTTTGAATTTATTTTCGTCCTCCTGAAAAATTTCAAAAATATCAGATTGTAGAAACCCAACAACATAATATTGTTATGTTGTTGATATTTTCAACATTATTGTCGGCCTAAATAATCGGTGCTGTAAAATCCACAGCACTACAGCACTTTGACAGTGTTGAGGTGCACTAGAGATTTTAGTGAGATAATTAGCCGTTAGCCCTCTATATGTATTCATCAAATACTAAAAGTAGGTAATCAATCAACAACAATTAAGACACACCAAATAATCACATTCTAACCTGTTATTGCGTAAACTTCAATTTTCTCTCATGAAATTAAATTATTTCATTTCATGAGAGAAAATTGAAGTTTACGCAATAACAGGTTAGAATGTGATTATTTGGTGTGTCTTAAGGGTGCTTTGAAATAAAGAAAATTTGGTGTAACCCAAAGGGTTACAACCGAAGAGAAAATTTCCAGAGTGCACTATGTACATAAATATAATCGAAGACAAGATTATTTCACTTCCTGACAACCTGCGATATACTTGGTGAAAGAAAATATTCACTCCAACCTGCATCAAGTTTGAAAACTTCTTCAGCCTGGAAATTAGTTGGGAAACTGAAGGGACCGTCACTGAGCTAGTTACCCACTCCCCCTTCCTTTCTAAGAGGGCCATACTCGATACTTGAGGCCATTACTTCATTTCTTCCTTGGTATGACTTCTTTGAAGTCCAATAAACTACCCCCGTCGAATAGAATACGGTTGATTTTATTAAGCTTTATCAACCACGCATTACTCGACATGGTGAGTACACAAAAGTGGCGCCATAAACCGAGACTGATTTCTCCTTGAACCTCAGGGATGACCTTTCAAAACTCAACCAAGAACATGATGCTGGGCTGTTATGAACCACCGTTTTGTGAGCAAGAGACGAATAAGAGGGAGATCGTTATTTCTAATTATTTTAGCTCCGCGTCCTTGTCGAGATGCAGACAACTCTCACGATGGCAGGCGCCATCAGATAACTCGTGCTCGAAGGGGCTCGTCCGACGAGGCGTTCTCTGATTGGTCCACAAGGAGGCGCACCTTCTGACGTCATAACATCGGAAGATGTTCCTAGAAGGCTGATGCATTACAACACCTGCTATTATACGACCCGTGTTATTAGTTAGGAACGCAGATGAAGAGCACGGTTGTATTTTTGCCATGTTTTAGTACTACAACAGCTCCGCAAGGATTCTTTTCAAGGCCTTTGAATGACCGCAACTTCGTTTTATGCGAACACGATATCTTCGTTCTGTTAGACAGAAAAAAAACGGCTCTCAACAGGAGCGAGACGAAACTACTTGACTCCTGTCACGTTTCCTGATGAAAGATTGCGCCACAGAACGTGATCCTTCACGTCTCGTTTTAGGAGGCCGGTCGATCTACAAGAAATGTTTTTAGAACATCCCACCGCCCCAACGACCTACACGAGGCAGTAGAGAGGCTTGGCAGCTCGAACCATCCCATAACCTACAAGACCGTTGTCACGTCACCGTGAGCAAAACGCAACAACCTTCCTGATTGACGTCAGATCGCACTGAGCCAACAAGGCGATGAACATGCATCAGATGCATTCAACCTTCAATTTATATAATCAGCATGAAAACTCGCGAGCACAACTCGTACGAAACTATGTACTCCGATTTGATCATTTAAACTCACATACTTATAATAGGAAAACCCCAATTTCACATAATCCAAAAACTCGATTTTTGGACATTTTGGTGTGGACTATTTTCGTACACATTTCACATTCACGTTACCAACCTACAAATAATTGACTAATTCAATGCAAAGCCAATTTTGGACGAATTCTGAAACCCAAAAATGCTGCAAATTCTTGGACAACGCTTTATCATCTTCTGTACAGATCACCCTTCTGTCTAGATAATTCTTTAGTATATTTTAGTGGGTATCGTGATTTCTCTTTTCAATTTATAAAAGTCTAACGAGCATTCCATTTTAAACATGAAAAATACAAACCTGAAAAAATCTTCATGATTGGACTCTTCTGAAGTCAAATTAATACTGTACAACATCACTACATACGTTTGCTATTATAGCTATAATAGAACTGTCATCATTAATTTGCGTTTCTCAGCTGAGAAACCTGGGCCAAATTTTGAGAGGGGTTAACATTTTGTTGTTCTTGGTCGATTCCAATGGTTTATTATTGAAGATTCGAGTATTAACCGAAAATCGAATTTCGATACGTTGTCGGGCGCAAAATGGCTCAATACTGTCTTTTGACTAGAAGGTACGAGTAATAAACCCAAAATATTCATATGAAGGACAATATTGATTGAAATGTCTTGCTACACTGACGACAAAGTGACTAATAAGAAATAGGAGTCTCCCTTTTCAATTTACTATTTAGCGGTGTCAGCGTCCAGTGACACGCTTGGCTCCAAGTTAAACAAATCGGAGGTCAACAAGTTCGAGTCCGCTGGAAGGCAGATCAAACCACTTCTAGACTGCAATTCGGAAAAACGGACGACATCATTTGAAATATTTCGTCATGAAGAGTTTCTTCTGCAATATTAACTGGAAAGAGCCGTAATACCGGGATCAAGGTGCAAAGTGCTATTCCGTGTAGAATACAACAAACAGTTGAGATAAGATAAGGGTATGAGCAGGCAAATCAACTTCAAGTGTTCGTCGTTTACTGTTAAGCAAAATCGCAACACTTGATTATTAGTGATTTTTCAGAAGGTGTTTTAGCGAATTTTCGAAGAAAAGGAACCTATTGCTCTCGGTCCGAAATGCTTTAAACTAGAAATGCCGATTTTTTTTTTTAAACCAAAATCCGTTTCAGACCATCCTCTCTGCCAAAAGACACCCAAAATCCTATATATTTATATACGAATCATTCTAGACGATAACATTGCTCTCGATAGAATTGAGATAAAAAGTTCAAATTTGCACAAATCTGATCACGGAATTAGATATCGCAATTGTGACTGCATCATCGTGTTCAGCGTTGAAAAATCTATAAACTGAGGTGTTACTCGGCAAAAAATCGAGACAAAATCATCTAACCGGTAATGGAGACATTTTACACAAAACCAGTTATTTCTTCAAAAATTTGCTCTCATGGCCATGCTGGATGAATCCAAATTTGCAACTTTGAAAGACCTGTGCTCGCTGCCTACCGCACTAAAAACCACGATATTTTGGAACTTTTTTCTCATTTTTGTTCTAGAACTCATGAACTATGCATTTTCGTACAGCACTCAGTACCCGTTTAAAGTTCATCAAATTTTCAACAGCTCTGTCGACTGTCAACTTCAAGTTGTGCTCTAGTTTGGAGCAAAATATTGATCACAGAGTGAAGTCTGCGAGCCAAATAATTCACACACAATCACGAAAAGAAAAACAAGGTAGAAATCGATTTTCGAAGAAATGAAACAAAACTGTTCTAATACCTTGTGTGTTTAGAACCGAAGGAAAAGGCATAGAATTATGCAAAAAGGTTATAATTTTTTATTATCCACGCTACAAAAAAAATCATGTAAATAATACTACGTTAAAGTTGATATTTAGAAAAAATTGTCGATCAGTCACTCGACTTTTTTTTTTTCAGGGTCGAGGTTCAACTTTAGTTTTTCCACAGGTTCGTGATTCCTCGGGACTGAGATAATTGCGTGAGCAATCTACTTCCAACCTTCGAGGTAATGACGTTTGCGTTTCATCACAATCGGTTCAAGTAAGAGTTGTAGCGATTCTGGAAAAATCCTTTCTTGCTGCAAGTCGTCCAATGGAGGGTAGTCAGCGGTGCCATAAACTCTTGAGGGAATGTCCTGTAATGTCATCTCTGCTGCGCTCTTCGCCACTCTCATACAATTTTCTTAACGATCGTTCTTTCGTTCATTACACCAATCGCCATACTACCTGATGGCAGGGGCAAGACCATTCTCTGCAAATGTGATTTTAGTCTAGGAGGTGGGTTTTGACAGTTCTGACGTCGTGTTTGTATTCGCCTTTGATTTGATCAATGATACCAAAAACTGACATTTATCCTAGACGTCTGCAAGGTATGAATATTCGTATTCCACGCACTCAGAAACAAATTTGGGTTCTTCGTATAGCAACATTCCAACACTGGATGGCAGGCTGTAAGTATAACTTCTTGTGTTCTGACTGGCCGAAAGAGTTTCATAATCATGTTTCATACTCCGAGAATAGCTTTGATCACAAACATGCATTGAATACTTACCATAATACTGTATTTTTTCAAATGTACCGATTATTTTGCTCAATAATTGAATAAAAACATCATGGTGGCTTTTCTTTACTCAAGAGTTTACTTCACAGAGGAACTTCCAGATCAATGACACATGATTCATTCTAACTTTATTCTTTGAGGAATGGAAACGTTTTTTGCTGTCACATATTATTATGGTACTAACTAAAAGTTCTAGTTTTTATGTTTTTTTTTCTTCAGAATATTGCACCAAAAAAAGTTCCTTTTGTGGGTTAGGACACGTGGTACAGCTGGAAGTGTTTTTGGTTTTTCAGCTCTCCTGTAAAATTTAAAATTTTTGGTATACTACAAGTGCGCTCGGGAGAGTCGATATAACTGAATAGATAATTAGTAAATTTAATTAAGAAATACTGAACAAATGGAGAAGTAAAAGTGTTTGGAGCATGAACGAACATGAAAACACACGATAAGTAGGAATGAAAACGGACGGACGGTTTTATTTATTTATTTTTTTATTCAATTTTCTGGTTCTACGTAAGCCCTCAAAGTTTGGGAGTTATATTTTTTTTCTTGGTCGATTCCAATATATTCAAGTATCTAATGTCCAAGTATCGAAGATAATAAACCAAAATGATGAACCTTAATCATGGAACAGGTTGGTTATCATTTTCATCATAGAGCCAACGTTATTAGTACCGACCCTGGCATATACTGAGCCAATTATTATTATCCACGTGTATCGAGGTTGAGCAGTTCGGGTTAGCAATCTTATACCCACGACCATAAGGCCACCACAAACTTGTCTGGAAGGAGCTTTTTTCGTAGGACCCAAATTCATTTAGAGTTAAGATCATTAAGAGTAACCTCCAAGGGTTATGTCGAAGTCAACAATGCGGATAAGGGTGTTCAATCTATTCAGATCTGTACTCATCTTTACTCGGGTCAATGTTTACGTTGTATAATTATTATAATTATCCGAAAATTGAAGGGTAGCCCCAGAATCTTTAGGTTACTTCATCAATGTAATCACCAAATTTGTGTGCCACGGGCTCGAAGGTAAAACGATTTCACTCAGCTGAATCGCACTTGAACAGTCAGTTCAGATTTTATCGACGAACAGTCGACAATGATTTCCAAAACACAAGACGCACTTTGTGATCCCAACGCTAGCAAAGAAAATATCAAGTTCTTGACACTGATATCGAGTAAAATAGAAGTATTTTCCTTTATACCTACTTTATATTATTTTTAACATGGAAATGTTTTGGGGTTGGGGGTCAGTCTGAAATTCGCGACACCGAGAGCGAGGTAATGGAAAATGGAAATAATAACCAAGGAAAATGGAAATCATTAGCGCGATCTAATTAATTAATAAACAACGATACCGCTTGAACGAACCGCTTCAGTAGAAGCCAACTTATGAGCAGCCGGATAAATCTTTTTTTCATGCTGTGGAGAAATTTCACACGGTTATGGTAGCTTTTGAGTTCTTTAGCGACTTCGATGTCAGTCGTGGCTGACTCGGGATAAGATAATTTAGACAGGCTTCGTATAACGAGGGCTAAATAGTTTTTTTTATTGGTGGTTTCAATCGCTAGAAATTTGAAAGATATTTTAATGTTGAATAGACCCTTAATAATGAGCCGTTGGTAGATTCGTTATGGCAATTTGTCAAACGAAATGATAGAAATTAAGAACTAGTTTTCAAACTTGAGTTATAAATTTCTCCAATTTCGTTTGAGAAACTGCTATACCCAAAACCCACCTTATTATTGTCAATTTCAAGACGTGACAAAAGCTGTCCAATTTCAAACGATTTGCTCATATGGACACAATAGTTGTAAGTTGCCTTGTGGAAGTTGACTGAACTGGTATGTTTTTGAAACCTCATGTTAGGCAGTTATCGTGTATTGGGAATGAGGGGGCTGTGTCACACCCTTTGATACACGATTTGTTTCAAAGAAAATAAAAGTAACACAACGATAAAATTGGAGGTTGAGTGAGTCTAGAGGTACGGGGTTTGCCACTGCTCAACGTTCTTGGTATCATTGAACTTTTTGGTTTTGTTGATTCATCGCCAATGTCACTGAAGACACCGGTACGTTCGTCATCAGCAGGATGCCTCCAAAAGAGGCCTGTCCTCCGATCCACCGACCAAATCCGAACTCTCCGCCGACCCCCGATGACGTACGTAAACTCGGCCGCGCTCATTCGGAATAATAAAAATATTTCAAAAGATATTGCGCAACGTGACAAATATTATACAAACTACCGATCGGAGAAGGTTTATCTTGTCTGACGGAAATTGTGCTGAGTCGAGCGAGAAAGGTGCCGCACACGCAACATTCCTGGAGGTGTGTCACGAGCTCTGAGCTGTGATTGGCCGAGGCGATAGGCGAGCCTCCAACATCTCTTGGTATAGAGGTGGAAGTCTACTACCTGTATCGAAAACGTCGATAGTGAATGTAAAGGGTTCGGAATAAAAATGAACAGCGAAGAGGCACATGTGATCAAAACGAGACCAACGCAGAGAAAATTGTTGTGGGTATTCGACCATCTGTACTGCTAAGATCTGTACAACTATTCTGGATTGGTACAAAGTACAACAGACTATGATACGCACGCTACCATTAATTTTCAGTCAGTTTCTACAACGGAATTTGAGAGATCCACCACGCCAAAAGCGTCAATCTGATTTTTTGGTCATTTTTGTTTTAGTGCATCGGTAGATAAGGGAAACGAATTTCTTATTTTTCAAAAATCCACTGGGAATTGCGTATGGCGGATCTCGCGTAGTGTGTTTATCTCAGTACCCGACGAAGGGTACTTAAACTGCAGTAAAACCAAAACGACAAAAAAAGCATATTGGCGCTTTTGGTGCGGTGGATACGGTATTATATGTACATACACAAAACTCTGACAGTGCTTCAGCAATTACCTCCACTTTTACTACGCATTCCAATAATTGGAGTTGCATCAAATGAACACTGCACTAGTTATAATTATTATATTTAGTGCAGTGTTCATTTGATGCAACTCATTTGATTAGTGCAACTCATTTGATTGTACTGACAAGCAGGTAAGGTCCTCAAATAGCTTCCTCACATCAGTACGTGAACTAAAATGGTAGAAAACGAGAAATCCGGTTCATCTGAAAAAAGAATACAACCCACCATATCGCAGTGCCATTTCATGAATTTTCTTGAGGCTTTTTGAGTGAATTGTTTTGTGTCTCTTTCCTCGTCCTCTTCTTTTTGTCATGAAAATCAAACGTTTTCGTTCATTGAAGTTGGTTCAGAAGTTTAAGTTTCAAATCGAAATTTAAAAGGAAGGATTGTAATAAAGAATTAATAAAGAGGTGAAGAGCATTGATAAGAGGTTCAAGTTTCACCTTTATTCCAACAATTATTTCAAACATATTTAACAAGGTTACAACAATAGTAACAATAATTGCATGGGTACCTATCAGCCTTTGAATAGCCCTTCCAAAATGATATTAAGTTGCATTGCATTATAACTTACTATAAGCGGAAGACACAATAAGTTGGAATTTGATTAACCTGAATATATCATAAGGTAATGAAATTCATATTTACCCTCCTAGGCCTAAGGCAATGCCCGTGCGAATAATATTCTAGTCCTGGTATCATCACCGAGTGCCAAACACCTCTAGACCTGTTGAGTAAAGAATTCAGGAGAGTAAATGAGCCAAACATACTACACAGCCTGGTGTTGGGATCAGTGATGAGGCCAGGATCAGGAATTTTTGATGGCTTCGCCGCAGACCGTTGAATGTGAAGCATCAATCTCATTAAATTACTAGGCGACAGAGCGAGGTTTGAGATGTACGGTCACTTTCAACCGTTTTTTGAGAGGCTACGAACACTGAGCCCTATGCGATCCAATGTTGTTTGAGGGGAGGCATATGATCAGACATACCCTCAAGTTCCCCTGAGTCGAGTATTTGGGAAGATATAATTACTGTATAACGAATATACAATCGAATTATACCCCTTGTGATTTTGCACAGTCCAGTGACAATACTCTGCTGAGAGGTGGACAATGGATCTATACTTGCTTGCTACATTTCAACTCATAAATATACACAATAAAAAATATGTTACGATACACTCGTTCACACCCAAGATTTCATAACTATGACACGTATTCCTGATATTGAATGTATCCACGAAATTTAACTCCATTGCCGTAATAATAAACAAACATTTTTTATAAGTCATGTTGATTCATCCACCGTAAAATTAAACGTTATTAATAGACGTATACTTTCATACAGAGCACAGCCACATCTATTATGTCTACCAATTGAGTAAATTCATTCCAAGAAATACAGAATATTTTATATGTCACTATAATAGTTGTGCTCTTTTGGAAATCTTCTCAAGTTGATGATGAGAAATACCATCAACAAGCCTCACCACCCACAAGTAGACAAGTAAAACCGCAGGTGGTAAAATGACGTGAGTAGTAAAACTAGACTATAACTTTTTTTTCAATGATCAAGAACCATAAAAATAGCGATTGTGAAAGGGAACATCCGAGGCCAAGTGTGGTGGGGGAAGAGAGAGATGGCACCACATGTAATCTTTTCTGTGTGACGATAATTTCTAAGTCAGACCTATCAATGTGGAATGCCCATTCTTAATGTAGAAAATATAATATAATGGATATGGCAGGTTATCTTGTTTATATAAATCATAGAACATCTGTTAGTGAGAAAACCCCTCACACTGGTTTAAAAAAAAAAAAAAATCGAGCAAACATATCGTGCAAAATATTGCATGGTCGGGAGCCATCAGATATTGTACAATATCTCAGAGCCGATTCAACTCTCGATGGAAAAGACTTTACACCGCGCTCTCTACAAAATATTGAGCTTTATATTTAGTTTATAAAAATATTTTTTTTTTTCTTTTTTTTTTTTCCTCTTAATTTAGTTTCCTCTTAATAGTTTTGTTCAAAAAATTCACCTTCAAAATATTGTGCAACTTAATTGCTCTTAACAGAAATGGTTTACGTTGTTATCAATAGTTACCGTTACCGTATTGAACCCATTAAACGAATAGTGAACATTACAATGTACTTAATAGTATCAATAAATGTATGTCATGAAATAAATGAAATGTTTGTAATCATCATTAACTGTATGAATACATGAATACATGATACCTATGTAATGTATAATTTTAAAAATCATAAAAGTAAATATAAATTCAAGTGATGAAAGTAAATAAAAGTAATAATTTGACAGTAGTAAATTTTAGTACAAATTGTAACAAACGAAATTCACACTTCTGTGCTGAGCAGCTTTATCGGGAATCTGTGCTGGGCAACGAAGAGATTGCAATGGGATCCTCCGGATATCGACCAACGCCTGTTTCACATCTTGAAAACATGAATGAACAAGCACCATCAGTTGACTGTAAATAAAAATAAGGGGATTTGACAAATAAATAACTACATTAAGGAAGCCTAATAAAGAATGGAACCAAATGAATCCATTAGATATTACATTCAGGAGATACCGGAAGTAACGCGCAGTGGGATATATCGTTACCACCTCGCCAAAAGCGCCAATCTGCTTTTTTGGTCATTTTAGTTTTAGTGCACTTTTGGGTACTCTGAGTTGAGCATACTGTGTCAGTGCCGACATTCGAGATTCCTAGTGGATGCACTAATAGTGCACTAAAACACAAATGAACAGAAAAAGCAGATTGGCGTTTTTGGCGTGGTTGTAACGATGTGGTAGGCGTATAATGTTGTTCAATCTCGATGGGATTAGTATTTTGGATAATTGAATAACTGGTAGCTCTACGACGTTTCATCACAATTGAGATAAAAACGTAGTTGTTTGTGGATTACAAATAAAGTTACGTATTTGATGTGCCTTTAGTAGCAGACGCTACCATTGTTCCAAATGACATAAAACTCATAGTGCGCATATTCAATATAAATTTCATCCGAGGCAGTCGAATAAACGCAGAGTTACTCTCACATATACATAGTCACGATAAATAAGAACATAAAGTAAACTGTCACTGTATGTACAGACTTTAACATACCCAACAAGATTATAGGTATACAGACATATGTACCTATAATTACATGTACAGGGTTTAACGTACCGAACAAGATTATAGATACACAAACATATGTACCTGTACATAAATGTAGGTACCTACACCGCTACATTGAAGAAAAAAATTATAAAAATCAAGTATTTACAAACTAATAACTCGAAACGTATAAACTTCAGTAACACGATAAAATTCGCTGGGATTGTTGAAAAGAACCGCAATATCTTTGATTGCGGAAATACATTTCCTCCACGATGACGTCATGGATTCTTTATGTAGCGGACAGACAAGCTTCGAGAGTTCTGAGGAGGCAAAACCTGAACAGGGAGTTAATCCAGTCAAAGGGACGACTGAGAGTTTGGATGAGTGATTTGTTTCGGATGTTTATGAAGATGAAATAAACTTCAGTCCACCTCCGAGGTCTTTGACCGGTGAACAACCTCGAGGTTGTTCAGTGAAGGTAGCGGGGAATTAAATTTTCGATAGAGGTTCCCCACAACTTGTGAAGATAATGAGGAATCGAATGTCTCTAGGCACTGTAATGGGCTATTTACGCCTATTGAAACGGCGTCAACGGCAAACTGTTGAAATGTAACGAAACGCAAACCCACCGACTTTTGATGAACTGCAGTTTAGAGCTTCCGATAACTGTTCGCTTTTGGGTTCGTGTACACGTAAAACAAAGAATTCAAACTAAAATCAGAATTGCAATGCAACAGTTCCTACGGTAAACGGCTAATTAGACTCCACTCTCCTACTAGATGAACAGGGCCTCCGATATGATAAGATGGTTTGTTGTAGAGTCGAGGGTCATTGTAAGTGGCTTAGGCGCATCCATGGAATAAGTCTTTCATTAGAAGGTAGATAGAACCCTCGACACAACATACAACACCGCTTTCTTTCGATCAGACCTTCACAGTAGTGTACTATCTCTACGTCAAACTTTCAAACTCCTAATTTCTATTTGATTCTCTAATTTGATGTTACAATAATTACAGATTACAGATTAATTACATAATTACAGATTATTTGATGTTACAATTTCTCTAATTATTAGAGAAACTACAGAAGCTCTTGCCAAAAATACAATGGGTCTTGAACAAAGATATTCGCTCTCATTTTGTCTACACTTAGGTTCGACATTCATTTTTGAGCACGATTCGATCGAATTTAAAACGTATTTAATCGATCTATAAATCGATTTATCTACCAACGATATCTTTAATCGATTTAAATACCAACGAAAGACAGAAAAAAGAAGCCATTCATCAACTATGAAATGCATTACAATAATAATTATTGTAATGCATTTCATAGTTGATGAATGGCTTATAATAATTATAAGCCATATAATTATTATAATAATAATTATTATTATAATTATAAATAACAAGTCTGCATAGGTGTTGCGAAGAGTTTGCTACACTATTTTCCAAGTTCGGACGAGCTAAACATTTTTGAAGCCCGCTAACTGCTCTTGGTTTGCATTATCTTGGTAGCATATTGCCTTTGGAGAGTCGCCCATCGAGAGTATTCTTTCCATTTTGAAATGGCCACTTACAATTGGATTTTTATTTACATATCCACATTGCACCAATATCTACCCACCATCCTTTAGGTAAGGGATTTTCCTCGGATGTCAACGATCAAAATTGTCCTTTATTCTTCTGCGGTACCAAGTTCTTCTGCGGTTCTCTAATCATGTCTTCGTTTATACCATAAGCCTCGTCATCGGATATAGTGAAATCTTTCCAAAAGCCTTGAAGTGGGGCGAACATCCTATACTCTCGTGACCAGGTAATGTACCGGGTAATCCTTTCATCTTCTATCATTACGGCAACCGTCTTCTGGCTTACACTGTGATCGCGTTTTTCGTCAATGAACTTTAAATGAAGTGATAGATCACCCTGCAACCCAGCAATAGTATACCACGACTGAGGAAAGCGGTGAATACCCACTTCCCCGCGGTTTTTTTACAACGTAGGTCGACCGGAACAACGGAACAAGCATAGCCCTACTGAAATGCACCAAATTGTAATACTTTTACAATTATAATTATAAAAGACAAGTCTGCATTGGAATCTAGTCAAACCACGAATGAAATATCTTTATACTACTGGAGTTTCTATTCACGAATTCTGTGCAAAAATTACAATCCAACGAGATGATTGTGATCATAGTATAATATCAAGCCATAATAGGCAGTTACGAGCTTGATTGGGGGTACAAATAATTGGGTGAAAAAAAGGAGACTTTTTGACTTCACGGAAAAGGAATAAATAATGGTGTAGTTGAAACGATGGTTCAAAAACAAGAATTGGCATCCGTCCACTTACCCGACCAAGCCCTTATCCGCTCAAGGCTAAATTTAACATAAAACAAAATGATGGCGGGCGGTGTGGTTTTTGCATCAGTCTCTTCTCTTGCCAGTTCCCTGAGGGTTGGTAGAGGAGGTTATGTCATGAAGAGTGTCGGGAAGGGGAAAACAAAGTCTCGTCGGGCCAATTCACGCAAAAGAGGAACGGAGAGAGACGAAAGGAAGAGGTGAAGAGACGATGGAATTAGATGGGCGGTGGAGGACACGAAGAAGTGAGAAATACTCGGAGACAAAGGAACGGGAAAGTGGCATCAAGAAGGTGGGTAGAGGGAACCAAATCACCTTGGAGCGGAGGGCTGGACTTGGTTAAGATGTGGGTACATACTGCTATACATAGGAGATCGGTAGCAGGTCTGCTCGTTCCCATCGACCTCGCCCCACAGGGCATTCCCTTCTTGGGTGCACTTGGCGAACCACACCTGCCAAGCCGTTTGTTTCAAGTTCACGTAATTATTTTTCAATGACATTGTCAAGAAACAATAATGATTGTATGAGCGGGAAGCCTCGTGCCATGAATAACTACCGTAACCTCCATTGGAATATCTAGAAGGACCTGACTGTGTACTATTATATATTTTTTTATTTTTTTTAAACTTTATTGTAAGACGAATTACAGTATAGTTATGTTAACATACATAATTATAGTAAGTTAACCTTAATTAAGATGGCACTTGAAGCAAGAAGCTACTCATCAGTAGGCCTTACGTTTTAATAAGTTTAACAATGCAAACGACTGTGTACTATACGTCCTCTGCTGTATGAACAAGCAGCAAATTTGACGCAGTGCCTACACTGGGTAGTTACTACAACTGGGCCTCATATAAATGACGCAGTGCCTACACTAGGTAGGTACTACAACTGGGCCTCATATAAAGTAGCTCACAGGATCAGACGTAACAATCTTCAGAACCAAATAAAACTAACTACACGAAACGAATCACTCGCCATAATAATGGAAACATCCCCGCTGCAAACCGTCCCAAAACGGTTCATTTCAAGTTCGGTGCCCCCAATAGTGTAGATCACTATTCTGCATACAATATTCCTGTGAGTTCCACAACTACACAAAATAATTGGAGTGGTGAGGTAAATATTGAGTATTCGTTCACGTAGGTGACCAGGTGGTCCTCTCGAAGAAATGGGTAGTTAATAACAAACTTAGTGACAAAAAAAAAAAAAACTTAAGGGGATCTTACTATTAATATGATGAACCAAAATGAACATAGATCCACTAACAATACCACATTATCTCTTCCATCTTGGTGGTTACCCAAATCATGGACCTTGAAAGCCGATTTTCTATCACAGTGTCTTTAGCAAGTACCAAAATCGGAATTTGTGTGCCGAAAATACCTATCGTCGGACGATATTACTGTAGTTACTCGGACACGAGGGGAATTAGCTGTATAATGAGAAGCTCATACAAATTCTATCGATTCCTCAAGGCCATTTCTGGGAAAATACCGAAAATTCGCCAACAACTGTGTTGCATAACTCCGAGAGTTTCTACTCTTAATAATGGACCTTGAAGTGTACTCTTCAAACGAGTTTCATACGCCCATAAAATAAGTACACATGAGTTCGAAGACTATTGATTGAGTAGAAGTAAATAAAATTGGGTGAAAACCTGACAGCTACATCTATATAATCTAATTGCGATACTTCCCCATTACATTTTTTAAGACTTGAATTGCCGTATGAAGAAATAGTTCCATTTCATTCAAACACTATGGTGCTATTCAATTTAAGCCAAATTATTTTTTTTCCAGTAAGTAAATAACTTTATTGTTCTGTTGTGAACATTTCAGTTGAGATAATTGGGAGGGGAGTCCTCTAGTTGGTGTCACATGATGAGAGGGTGCAGTCCATCAACTGGCCAAATTAATGAGACAAAAAGTTAATAATGGGGTACGAACTTCAGTAGGTTAAAATTAATGTTAGAGTTTTAAAAATAAAAAGTTGAGTTTGGTTTGAAAAAGTTTGAAATTGAAATGAACATAATCTCTCTTCCTGCAGCTCTATACAGTATTTGTTCATAGGAAGTAGGTACCTGCACTGAACCACTTTGGTGTTGCTCGAGCCTTAAATAATGCAACAGCCGTCAGTAACGGGGTCCCCAATTCAGTTGATTAAAATTTATATTTTTTGCTGAAGATGAAATTTGAAATGGAAAAGGATGAATTTGACTTGGAAAAGGTTCAATTTCTCCGTGCAGCCGAAATATTCGCGTTCACACCAATGGATCGAAAAGGGGGTCAGTCAGAGCATGTGACAATAGATGTGGCACAATGGGAAGCAAAAGGGATTTATGAGGCGTTGTCTCATTAATTTTAATGGGCAGAATACACTCCGCGATAAATTTTGCGTCGGTCCCATCGCAGCAGAAAGTGTGATGAATCAGGTACCTAAAGATTTCAAATTTGATTGGAAAAATAGGTAGGTGCCCTTGATACGAGACGAGGCCACGTTATTACTTCCTATGATCAAATATAATTGCACCACGAGTATTCAATAATTACGTTAATGTAGATCTCGGAGCGAATGTGTATTTGTATTTCACTCAAAACATTCAATCGCCACCATTAGGAGAGTGTTGGTAACTGTCAATAATTTGCATTGGTAACTGTCAATAATTTGCACAGGGACGTGTTAATCAAATACAGTAGCATTCACTAACAAGGTGGAGAAAAGTCGCGAGCGTCTATTGATCTGCAAACTCCTATTTGACTGTTCTACTGAACGCTCCAATACCTTCTAACTACATATTTCGGAGAGTCGAAATGGATGAAGAAGAAGGTAAAACAGACAGAACTGCGCACCGGCTACATCTTTTTCAAATCTCAACGCACTAGTACAGTTTATATCGGACTCTCTCTATTAATATTAAATATTTCCGTAATAGAGAGAGTCCGAAGACATTTTCTTCCCTTCGACCAATAACTCACAACAATCATAATTGAAACTCAAACATAATTTAATACTTTCGCGTGTTTGTCGCCGATTGTCGCACTGTGTCGCAACGAAGTGGGGATCTGGCAACGTCGACTGCTAGTCTTACAATCGATTTGACTCTAAAATCTTCCCCTTCGTGGATGCTACATGAGTATCCATTCTTGCATATTGTACAATGCTAAAACCAAACAATCAAGTTTGGTAAACGGTTTTTAGATATGAATTTCATATTATGAAATGTATACAGGAATTGGAAAAATGGTTTACTATTTGAAGCCGCAGTAATTTTTCATTAATTTTCTGAGGAAATTGACTAAAAAGCTGTTATCTTGAGAAAAAGCATTCGACAAAGATGAACAGTGGTCACGTAGAGTATGAACGCGATTGTTATATGGTTATTATTTCAGTCCTGAAGGTAACTCTAAAATTGTGTCAACTTTAGGATGTAGGGGCTCGCAGGAAACACCTGGCTGTACACCAATTCGCCAGTCTGCCAGCTCGAAGGCGCTGGATACAGTAATGATAAACAATTGAAATCCTACAAAATCATCAGAAATTGTGGGCATTTAAGAACGGCTAAAATTACGAAATTTGCTTTACGGGTTCCAACCAGCTCCACAATGATCCTTGAAACTTTTCATATTCCTAGTTCAAGGGAATGGGTTTGAAAATGTGATGAATTTTGAAGTAGGTACCTACTGAAAACGTCATAGCTCGAAAGTTTAACATAGAACGGTGAAGTTTTTTGTACACATCTAGATAGAGATTAATTCAAAGGATTTTTCAAGACCATCCGTAGCTTTCTACGACAAGCCGTTAGTTCACAGTGAGGCCTCAAATGTTGAGCGAATGGAATAAGATCTTGCATCAAACGGCGTCTAGTGCGGTCAACGGTCTTTCTGTAGAAGAGCTGGATATTTCGAATATTTGGTGGTAGTTCACACGGTAATTGTAGGCAGTGATGCGCAGCAGTGATCTAGACAGAAGGGTTGTGATTTGTAAAGAAGATATAAACCGTTGTGGAAGAATTAAGAATTTGCAGTTTTGTACCATTGAAACTGCAGGGTACGAGTAAGGCAAATACGCTGTAGAATTCAATTTGTCTCCTGAAAATTCATTTTTTCCCAAAACATACCGTATATTCACGACTGTCCTCCCGTACTTTACCTACGGGCTAACGGTGGCAGACTAGGGTCGTTTGAAATCTCATACACAGTAGTTCCAATAGCCACAATCTGAGGTGTCCAAAAATACTTCATAATACCAGTTACCAAGTACGAGTTAAACCTCAACGATCTCTAATCCCTTCAATTTTAGATGATTCAAATAGGCGCCATACCTGAATCGAGCGTTATGTGTATAAGTCGCTATATTCTAAAATTGGCATCGCTGCAGGGCTGGCTCCAGTACTGTACGGGGTAGGTTATTAATTTCTACAGTATGTCGTCGGGGAAACAACCCTGTTTTTATAACAGATACGTAAATCAGGCTCATTCACTCGTCGGTAATTCACCCAATTTGTAACAGGTTGTTGATTTACTTCCGCGGAAAATCCTTCATGGGTTAATTACTGACTCAACAAATGATACTTAATGACAGTACTTGGGAGTGGACGCGTTCTCAGTCCGAAAACGGAGACCGTGACCTTTGAGAGTTGATTTTGTGTGTGAGGCGAATCTCACTTTTACAAATGACCGGTAGGTAAATACACAATGGCAATTCATTAATATTCGGGTGCCATCAGATCGGCAAACCACGAAAACAAGCCGCGTTTGGAGTAAGATTGATGGCTCCTGGGAAGCGAAACAAAGTGGCTGACAGGTGATCGATAGCATAAAAAACCTTATGGTCGATATCCTCAAATATACAGGGTCCCATAACATATCATAAATATCCCATAACACCCCGCATCATCTTTTTATTTGGGAAAAGCAGCGCTCAATATTCATTCTTGACATCACCTGAGACGCAAAATGGGATACTTGGATACTTCGTCTACAAGTAGTATGCTTCAACTTTTGGTTTATCGGTTTTAAAAGAACTAACGAAACGTGTAACTTATCGAACAGCGTCTCCGAACTCGTACGGCCTTGTCACTCTTAAATAATAACAATCGAACAAACATTTTTGTTTAAGATCGTTCATTTTCTTCGGTCCTTCAGCTTTGGGGATATTTGGCAAGAGGTGGGGCAGGATTGTGTTTCAAACTTTCCCAGCATTTAGTTTTTTGATGGGCCGAACTTTCCAACCTCTCAATTTTGTTTGTCAGCACTCAGGTTAGTCCTTTGCGGAATAAGGTTCAATTTTAAGAATTTGGGGTTTTCAATTCATGATTACCATATTTCCAGAAATGTTTTCTAGAGCTGGTCCGAAACCTACCAAATCTACCTCAGGACGAGATTCAGAATGAAAAACTCGATTATCAGAGATTCGGAATTCCGGAATTGAAAAATAAGTAAGAGCAAAGTCTGAAAGAGTCTGAAAGAGCAAAATAATATTGATTAGGCGCAATTGAGCCGTTCGATGACATTAAATTAGAATAAACAAATTTTGTTCAATCACAGTTCAACAACCTGTTTTTTTAGAAACCGGGGAATGTTACCTACTGCGCACTGGCGAATTAATCGCTCAGTAAATCAGTAAATAAATAGGTGCCTCCTGACCATAAATGTTCCACCAGGAAATGATGAAAAAATAACAGTACTGACGATGAGGCAATCATAAGGTTCCAAAGATGGCTTCAGAGTATTTTTTGGCGAAGGGAAGCGCCCGAGGCGGTGGCTTTCCCCACAGAGAATTGATCTCGAGGCGTTTCTTGAGTGTGGCCGACAAAGTAATTAAGATACTGGGAATATATAACGAGTAACGGCGTAGTGCGAAATTCGATACTCACCACGCGCGGCCTTCGCCAAACTTAACGACGCGGTGAGTTGAGAGGAGGAATCGTGCAAGGGTATCGATGTTTCCGTCTGGTAGATATCTGCAAACAGTATTATTAAAAAAAAGCGGTTCAGGTAGAGCCGACACCTACAAACACGCCTTCCACGTCCATTTTCAAGTACAAGGCCGACGATGGATTCCGAGCCGCGATTTTTGATTGATGGGGACGCCCAGGAGGAACTACGACCCGACCAATCAACATACAAAGCACGACAATTCATAATCAAAGGCACAATGGTATTTACCACGAAAAAATTCAATGGAGCTGTAGGTGAGTGACTTGCTTCCTGCATCATATTGCCGCCTGAGAGAGAACTCGAATTCGTGAAAAGTTTCTTTCCTATTCCGTTATTGACGACTTCGAATATTAGAGACGAATATAAACGTTCTTTTTCGTTTATTGACTGAGAAAAACCTCAAGTAGGGCGACGTAGTTAGAAGTAGGTTTGTGATGGATTCGTGATACAGACTAAAGTACAACACGGCTACAGTAGCTCTAGAACTAAACCGAACCTCAACTGAACACTGAAATTGCTGAAGGACGAACCTTTTGGTTTATTATCTTCGATAATGAACCATTGGAATCGCCCAAAGAAAAAAATTTTGTAACCCCCCCTCAAAATTTGTTGGTTTACGTTTCAAGATACGTAGATTCAGAAAATCGAATAAAAAAAAATCCGTCCGTCCGCCGTACGCCGTACACCGTACGCCGTCCGTGGCACTTTGCCCAGTTAGCGTTGAGCTAAAATTACGAAATTTGGTTTCTGGGTTTGGACCAGCCCCACAATGATCCTCGAAACTTTTCATAACCCTAGGTCAAGGGGAAGGGGTTCAAAACGAAATTTAAAATTTCGACGATGTCATATCTCAAAATATTCAACTGAACCGTGTAATTTTTAGTTCACTTTTGAATGACCTGAAAAATTACCAATCATTTAAGACCAATTGGATTTTTGTGCGACCAGCCGTTCGTTCACAGTGAGCGCGCAAAGGTTTAGGAAAAACACTAAACTTTCGCGTCGAAAACGGCCGTTATGTGACCCAACCCCCAGACGCCCAGAATAAAACTACGTTTTTCATCTTCCCGGTAAACTACAGTCTAGAAATTTTAACCGTGAGTCGGGGATAGACCACATTGCAATATTCACTCGGTTTCTCATCTGTAAAATTGTTTAAATAATACCTTTTTGTAATAATACAAATTAAATTTTGATGATGAGCTGTTGACTTGAAATTTTAAAAATAGTTCAGAACTGGATCACAATGCAATATTCACTCGTTTTCTTGTCTGTAAAATTGTTTAAATAATACCTATTTGTTTAAACAAATTAAATTTTGATGATGAGCTAGATACTTGAAATTTTAAATATAGGTCAGAAATGGATGAAATTTCAATATTCACTCGGTTTGTATGACATGGTATGAGTGTGGTATGGTATGTTATTGTATGTATGATTTGGTATAGTACAGTATGGTATGATAGGAAAGAAATTCGTATGGTATGGTATGAGTACGGTGAGAATATGGTATGGTGCCGATTTGCAACACAGTCTGGTATAGACAGAAGGGTGATCTGCACAAGGAAGATAATAAACCGTTGTGTCAAGAATTTGCAGAGTTTTTTAATTGGAATGTATTTTGGTGCTTTTGGTGGTTTAAACACAACGCAAATTTCGTCCTACACGCGCTTATAGAGCAAACCTAACAAACAACGCAATCCCCTATGGTTTTTTCGTAATTTTATTTATAAGGATCCTTATAAGGATGTTTGGAGCTGAAGGTACTCCAAATTGAAAAGTTGCTAAATTATCTTCAAGAAACGCCCAGTTTTGACCATGCCCTGAAATGTTGGGCTTCAAATGGAAACATGTAGAGATTCGATGTTGTACCTAAACAATATCCACGAGCCCCGAAATTTTGGGCTCTTGCTGATCAGTAGAATCATAGAAGTGGCAAATAAAATACATTTACGCATGCACCATCTGATATTGGGTGGCTCCTATCGTACAGCAGTTTCTGAAACGCTGCAAATGTCCCCCTTCAAAGTTTGTTGGTTTACGTTGCAAGGATGATCTTCATAACCCTGAGTAAATAGGCAAGGATGTAAAATACGGGTTGAAAGTTTAGAAACAGCTCCAAAACTCAAGATAGAACGAACATGGTTTTGTGTAGGTACTAAGTAATTTAAATAGATTTTGATTCGAACACTGATTTTTTGCCCAGTTAGAGTTGTTCTAAAATTCGGGATGATAATACTTGAAACTTTTCATAACCCCAGGTCAATAAGGTGTTCTAAATGAATTTCGAAATTTTGAAAACGTCATAATAGATACCATATCTCGAAAATTTCAAATTGACCGGTATAGCTTTTCTGTGCCAGGTTGAATAGAGTTTAATTCAGAGGGGTTGATAACCATCCGGAGCATTTACGACCAGCCGTTCGTTCAACATCAGGGCTCAAAGGTAGAGCCGTGAAATCATCGCCAACATGAGCGTGAATCAAACGGTGGAACTTCAGACAAATTTTCATACTGGGGGACAGCTGGTTCAAACAACACATGGTTTGGTCGAGTTTATGGCTCTGAGATAATTTTTGTGTCTACAGAGAGGAGGCAATTTCGACTAGCTGCAGGTGGTACTTCTGGAAATAATTTATTGTGGATAGTTACAAGGGAAATCCCTGCATTAAATGAATACAAATGAAAAATTAGTAACTACAAATGAACTATGAATAACTACAAATGAACTAGGTATGAATAACTACAAATGAACAACAGTCAATCAGCAACAAGGGCGGAAAATCACATAATCGGTTAGGCAGATCTCCGATCGGAATAGGTATGTACTAGGATTCCTAGTCTAGGAAAAGGAGGAACCCGATGCTCCTGTTTCGCCTTCGGGATGTACTTCTACCTTCACTCGATTCGAATTGAAGGCATCAGAAAGTAAAGGATTCACTTTTATTTCTGCTGAGGTCGAACTGTACCCACCTCGCGGATTCGCAGCTACAGTTCGCAGTTTACACTCGACACCGAAAGTTGGCCAGCTCAATGGAAAATTCCGCTAACCTCACCTCCTGCAGCCTCTCACCTTTGTCGTTCTGTCCGTCCGCTCGCGTCAGCGACTTTTTTATTTGTCTTCTCGCCGAGCCCGCATCCGGAGGTTGATTCGAAATTAACGTTAGCATTTCCAGGGCCTCAAGATGTGGCGATTCACGGTGTCGATACAGGTCTTAATTGTTTCCCGTTTTGGGCAGGAAAACCTCACTTCTTCAACTCGTACACTTCAATTTTTCGGACCAAGCACATAAATTGATTCGTCTCAAGTATTTGAAATCACCCTCCTTGTACCGATTGCACGACCGATTACTACTCTTGTACAACCTGAACACGGTACGGTAATTGACGAAGGCGCACAATTCATTATGTCTTTTGAGACAATCAAACAGTTTTGATAACAACTTTCATCCATTTTGCACCATCTCATGACGTAAAAACATCTCAAAACGACGATATTATCGACGTTTTTTGTTCAATTTAAACTGGACGAACGTCATGTCCAAACTAGCAGGGATACTTTTGGCGTAACTAGCCAAGCACCTAAATGCGAGGCAATGGACCTAATTTTGGCCAAAGTCGTTAGGAGAAAAAATTCAAACACAAAGGCATAAAATAATCAAATTAAAAAGTAAGGTGATTTGGTATTAGGATATTAAGATATTAGACTAATATCTTACATATTAGACTAATTTCACTAAGTGAAATGTACCTAGGAGAAATATTAGGTGCACAACATTGACAGACATCAGGTTTAGGGATTCATCCATATAGTAGGTACGTTGTTCGGTATATAGTGGGGTGAATTTTGGATGAAAAAATGGAATAGGCCCACGATAAATGAAGAAGGTTTGCGCATGCGCAGATGACACTACTGCTTCGAACTTGAATGATGTCTATGAGTGAGCTCTAACTACCTACAGAGCTCTAACTACCTACAAAGTGATTGGTTATTTTATTTAAACAACAGGATGGGATTAGGGCCGAGTAGCTCTCTCTTCCACCCCCCTGGCAAACAACAGTTAATACAAATAATAACTATTCAGGGGTTCTTCACCGCGATCACAACAAGTACCTAACTAAACTAGTGCTTCTTGAGAGTAGTAGTAAAATAATACTAAAAATAATAATTGATACATCCAAATAACAAAATGCCTCAAAGTACTACTCTAAAACGTTGATATTCACATAATGTTCGTGTAACTAAATAAATCCCACAGGTGTTCCTATGAATAACATCATTAATCATCGTACGATTCCAACAAATTCTTTTTATAATAATTATAAAAAGAATTTGTAGGAATTGTTAGTGTGAGGGAATTATTAGTGTGTTAGTGTGAGGGAAATCTAGGACAATAATGAGATATCGCTGTTCTAGAGATATCGCTGTTTCTAGGACTCCTCGTTTGTTGAAACACAGAGACCATTACTATTCCAACAGAACGGAATAGCTAACCCCAAACTACCAAGGTATTAAGTTGGGCGGAACAGTTACCCAACTACCCTTAAAGTTTGAACTAAATGAATAAATAGTTCAAGTTCAAACAACGATGGCCTCGTAAAGGCACCCTTTGGTTCGTCCCGTCCGACGAGCAGCGAGTTATTTATACGATATCAAGCATTTACTCTTGACTTACGACGACGATATAATTAGTTCAGTAAACCTTCCACCTACCGCCGATGACGCTATTGTTCCTTCTAAATGGAAAAACGTTCGCCATTTGCCGACGACAATCTTATCAACGTCGTGCGTCTCGTCTGCGACACAAAAAGTCACGCGATGTGCAGATATCGCCGCGCACTTACGATAAGTGCTCCTGCACTTTATTTTTCGACTTAACGTTTTCCGTTACTGTTCCTCCATATATTTTTTTGTTCTTTCTTTCTTGTGACGATTGACGGCTATCGGTTGTCAGAAGATTTAGAAGAGGTTCTCTAAGTCTATTGACGTCGACTTGTAAATCCCGTGTCTTTTTGGTCACCCCATTCCGATCACGTGATGTCCTCGTGTGCTCAATAGCATTGCAGCTAAACTACTACAGGTCCATCAAATACTGAACCAAGTATAAATTATACGCGACAAGATGGATCGATTTTCGAGAGATATTTGTTGTCCAGTGCCTCTTAAGGTATATATAAATTCGGAAGTTTAATTCGATCCATAAATGAGTCGGATAAAAATGTCATTTCAAAGTGGAAAATCGGGATTAAACAGGGGACATGAAGAGTATGAACCTGTTTACTATGTAAGATCAACTACTATTCACGTAGCGTGAAGTGGAACAAAGAGGCATTAAGAAAGAGCGGATACGAGTAATTAGCTTGAATCAACTGTGTAATTAATTTGTCTCACTGGATTTATATCAAGATACTACCTTTTAAACTCATGTTTTAGCGGATATTTGAAAGAATCAAGCTATTGCAGTAGGTCCCAATTATTTGAAACATGGCGTTAAATATTGGAAAAGATTTCTCTCTGTGTCTTCTTGAAGTGACATAAATTATTAAATTTATTTTACCGAAGGTTGGCGATGACCTCAGCGAATCATTCTCGGTCCTGAGCCAGACGAAACAGCTCAGCTGCGTCGCTGATTCCAGTCCAACTCCAAACGTTGGACAGCAATGACGCCCTTCTCTGGCCCACTCATTTTCTTCCTGGTATTCTTACCATCATAATTGCGTTCAGGAGTTCGTCGTAATTAGTTCGTGCCCGAGTATGCAACTTTCCGTATCTTTACAGAGCTCAGCAACTCACGAGACAGATTGTCACGCTGGAGCGTGAAGTCAGGGGTATCTTTAGCGTCAAAGAATCACCCACATCTTACCACAACTCCACATCTCTAGTCCATACAATAGGATGGACATTAGCCACTTTCACCACTTGGAGTTTTCTGAAGAGTTGGCACTTGAAACAAAAACCCCAAAATTTTGATCGAAGATAATAGCCAAAAAGAACGATTAACGAAATACGAACAAGGCACATACAGGTATACCATACATGCAATATAATTATTATATAGTTCTTTCATTACCATACTTTTCCAGTTGTCTAAGGAATCGAATTCAACAGTAGCAACAATAGAGTTAGGTTTCACATACTAAACCAGTATTTCATTGGGAACTCCGACTATCAATTTTTTAGTAAATGTTTCTAGCCATTGTGCATTTGGGTATTCACTATCATGACTATAAAGTAGGCAGTGAAGTCATTGACAACCACATTTCTCGCATACCGTTTCTTGTCTCTACCTACTGTAAAATTTGGTTTTTCGCTAGCGTTACTGGCACCAGTGGTATCCAAATCATGTGACGCCATCGATATGATAATATCATAATCAGTTGAGGCCCAGTGTATCGTAGGTACTTGACACATAATGAAGCCACTACAACATGCCTACAAACTAGCAGTAGTCTGACGAAACTAATCTGAGCTCAGTAATCCGGAGTTAACTGTACAAACGAAAATGGTTGAACACGGTTAAGAACGGGTTTTAACGGGTAAACGACATTGACCTGAGAGAAAGATCGTAAGAGAAATTGATCTATTAATAAACGTTGAACGAACGAGCCTACCGCAGCCATTTATAAATGTAACCTATAAAAATTGAGCGGCGGCCAAAGATGCGTTTTGACGTCAACTCCCAAAAATAACCGTACGGTATGTCGCCCATTCGCTGAACTTTTTCTATGCACATTTTTTAATAAAATTGGACGGATTCGAGCAAAAATAACATTTTGGGGACATTTATTCACTGTAGAAGAGTCTGCGGTTTTACAAGGGCAAATTTGGAATGATCTAGGTGTTTTGATCAATTTAGTACCATTCAACGTTGTAATAGTTCGATAGACGAGTACGCAATGGTGGATTCGATAAAGTCAACGATCGAAACAACAGTGTTATCTATGCAGAAATAAATAACAATTGTTCATTAATTTCAGTCCTTTCAACGTCCACCACATCTTCCTTTTTACTCACCCTAGTTGAGGCAGAGGAGTGTCACATGACGTCACAGGTACCCTTCTAGTTCTTATTTACACCTAGAGTTACTGAACTAGTTGAAAAGATAGTGGACATCCAACTATATGTTAATTGTACCAGAAACGGCGAATTCTCACAGGAAAGAAGATAAACTACGTACGAGCTTAAGAATGGAAAATGATGACGACAACTCATAATGTTGATAACAGCAATACGTAAACGACGTTATCGTATAACAAAACTAGTATCACTAGTAACATACTGCATTAATTTGGTTGATGTTGGATTTTTTCGTTCTTTCTCTCTTTTACTCGTCGCTATCTATTCATATCCTCGGTCAAGCGAAAGCCACGGCAATTACCAAACGTATGAAGTCAAGGTATCCAATTATAATTTACTCGAATTAAACATAACTATTACGATAGTATTCAGATACCGATAAAAACAAATACGGACGTTCACTGACGTAAAACTTGAATGTCCGTGTTTATATTAGCGATGTTTGATAGGAATCAAAACTCAAAAAATCCCTCGCTTACGGTAATCGATTGGTTTAATTGAGTAACTGCGAATAGCCTCTGACAATGGAACTTGGCTGGTTTAGATGTCGAAAGCAACATTCTTGGCGAATGGGGCGTACCAGAGGAAGAACGTTGACGCGCGTCTTTCTGGCGAGAGCGTGTTTTTCGGTGGATGCAATTGTCGGGGGCCATTCACAACTACGCCTCTTCGGTTTTGAAATTATAAGTACGGGTGAAAAGTGAAAAACGTCCTTGGGAAGGAACCAACTGACTGTTCGAAATAGCTGGTTAGGAGTGAAAAAGTAGAAGATTCGCATTTGGTTGGCACTCGTTACCGTCTTCCAATCCAGAAGCAACACGATGGTTGGGGAGCACATAACGAACGATATTTTCGTTAAATGCGCTTCAAGTATCGCCCTTTACGGAAATTTCCGATGATTTAATGATTCCGATGAAATAATAATATTATGATGATTTATCATTCATATTCCGTATGCCTTTCGAATAGCTGAAACATGATCTGTACGTATCAAAACGTTGAATTAGTATTGGAGGTAGGGGTTACCTTAGAGACTCAATGGAGCCAATTTAGTTCCAACTCAGAGCTAATGCTTCAATGTGGTTTCAACAATAAAATTCATTATTGTTGTATCCCGCCAAGTAATCAAATGTTTCAAAAAAAAGATGCAAAAAAAAGGGCAAAAATTGACCTCATGCGCGAAAATTACCTTCTCCTGAATTTGTAGAAAATAAACAAAAAGAAGGCAGTCTATAAAGTTGCGAGTAAATGAGGTTTGATAACGATGAAATTATTCGGCAGGTAATAATTATTGGCTGACGCTTGAAACTTCTTTAGACCAAAATCCCACAACTGCGCGAAGTTTAAACTCATTTTAACTAAAGTTCAAGTTATTCTGGTTGAAGTAAAATTTCACAAGAAGTGAAGAATATTTTGTTCGAAACGATTCAGGGACAGCTGCGAAATACCCTGAAAACGGCCGCTTGGCAGCGCTTCAAGCAGCCGTTTTCAAGGCTGTTTTGCAGCTTTCCCGCGTAATCTTGACGAACAAAATATTTCAAACGCTCGCTTCTTTCATGTGAATTTTCACTTTAACCAGCATGAGTTTTGACCTGAAAATTGATGCTCAAGGGGTTTTTTAATTCGAATTTCCAACCCATGCGCACACCATACTGTATGGTGTGATAGGCCATTGACATATTGTGTTGGTCTACGTACTCAACAAGCTCCCCAGGCATCCTCTCAGGATGGACAAGGGCTATTCTGCCGTGCAAAGCCCCAAAGCAGTCAAGGCAAAACGACTGACAAAATGAGTTTTGCCGTTGTGAAGGACTTGGAAACGTGAAAAGCAGTCATACATTGCCCCTTCCTCCTTGAATAATACAATCGTTTTGTCGGTTCTAATGAAACTCGATGGCAAGACGAATCCAACGGTTCCGAAAATTCAATTATCGTAAACATTCAACGGACTGCTTTTTGGCTTAGCAGGCAGTATTGCCTTCCACACTAGAATCTCAAGATATATCGGTGCTTTGTTCGAGCCGCCCAAGAAAACCCTGGCTACCTCAAATGTTATGTTTGTTAATTAAAGCAAGTGAAATGATTCATGTGACCACTCAATTAGTTCATATCTCCAATTTCATGTTTATCCCAAACACCTTTATAAAAGTTGAAGAGAACTGTTGTGTCCCGCCAAGTAACTTGAGTCGTCTGATAGGTACAGACCTATTGTGTAGCTCATAATATGACCATATTATAGTCACCTGATTTTCTTATCTCCGTTAAGTAGGTATCTCAATGTGTGTGATTAAGTTCTATTCTTTCCAGTTATGAATAGATCGAATGTACCTTGTCCAGCGTTCTTATTCATAAAATGCCACAAGGATGCAGGCGTGAGCCAGGCCGAGAATCTTCGTAACTTTTCATAACCCAACGTCAATAGTCTGAATAAATCATATAAATAATTACAAGGTTTGACCCTAATTTTTATGTTGGACAATTGACGAGACCAGGACTGAGCTAGTAACCCCCGTTTCCTGTCACCCGCAGAGGACCATCCGGTCAACTTACCGAGCGAAGAAACAATGTTCAACCTCACAACAACAATTATTTGGAATAGTTATGCGAATTAAAAGGATGATTTAGACAAAACGGTGATCCATACAGAAAATGATAAACCGTCGTGAAAAACCTTAACAGTGTTTTTCTTATTTCAGCCTCACCGACATTCCGTAAAGCTACTAAAACACTTGTTATTTCGCTAGACCACTCAGTGGTGTTCCAAAACAAAAGACATCAAAAGCGATCAAAAATATAAAAAAATTCATGTGTAGAGTAAACAGTATTTCGGGCAACCAGAGAAAATGCGAACGGGAACGAACACCTAAGGGATTAAAGAAAATAAGAGGAACTGATATTATGACAATTGGGAAGGCAGGTTTCGAAATATACGTAGTTTTTGACAGGTTCACATCGAAAATACTAGGAATCACAAACTGGACTATTGAGATCACTGAATCGACTTTTTTCATGTTTTACTAGTTTACTATTATAGTATTGTAGTATTATCAGGATTGTAGTATTAGTAGTATAGTATTAGTCTTGTAAAAGAATACTTTCATCTCAAATGAAAAGGTCTATTTGAATCGACATCGACTACTTTCGTCTTCTTCGACTCACATAATATGTGAAGACCAATATTATTGGTCCTCCCAAGGAGCCTTTACATACCAAATTAATAGATTTGTTTGAATCAACAGAGCTTGTCGAAGAGTCTTTTCACTCCAAATGAAAAGATCAGTTTGAATCAACATCGACATTCTGCGGTTTTTTCGTATTTTTCGAGACAAAGAGCCTTTTTAGAGAGCAGGGGGTGTGTTGTTGTATTCTGACGATGAGGGTCTCTCCGGATATTCTCTTTTAATAAGATCGTTGACTTCGCTGCGAGGATATTGGGTTTGGCACAAAAACCCACCACTTTCGTCACGACCTGTTCCTGAACAAGGTGATCGGTGAATGAACGGGAAATCACGGGCTCAGCTGCAGAAAGTGATTACCGCTTACGAACCAGAGCCTGCTTTGGGCCGTTCCCCTGATTCACGTAATTCTCCTATATCAACGAGCAAATTTTTTTTCCATGATGGAATCCGGCGGGAGACGGGGATCCGTTCGGGAATTCGGGGGAGGAAACCGGTTCGGGGCTATTTCTGGCCGGCAATGACTGTTTTCAACTCGAAGGAGACCGCAGCCAAGGCAATGACGGTTTTCAACTTGAAGGAGGGAGTTTCGTAAGGGTTATCTTGTAGGTCGTGAATCAACTGGAATCCCCCGAACTTCGGTCAGGTATCGAGAAATGAAGCTGAGGGGCACAACAATCCAGAGGCCGCAATGGCGCCTTCTATTACACTGTACAACACAATTTCTGGTCAATGAAGTCTATTTTCTGACGATAAGCGCACCATGACCAGTTTTGACCCTTACGTCCGATGAACACGATCCTTGATTGTGTTTCGAGTGAACACTGACGTTCTACTAACTATTGACGTTCGGTTGACATCCAAAACATGCACGTTCAGTCGGTAAAACAACCATAACTGACAGTGCGTACCTTCAATAAGCTGGCATTGCAAACACCCACCAGATACCTTTTTCATCTTATTCACAGAGAATGCACGACCTTGGGCTCGAGGATTTCATGTTTGATACAGACCACAGGGGAGGTATAATTGCTTCTTGTATAACTGCGACGACGTGCGTTAGGTCACATCCTTCCCAGAAAAAACACATTTTCGACTAAAATGGAAGTCACGTGGTTTGATGTGTCCACTGCCGATATGCTGGATTTTCGTAGGAGTGCAGGATTCATAATAATCTCTATCGTCTAGTTCCACGGTTCGCAGGTCATACAAAGCATCTTTTGGAGCAGAAACAAACCCTGTGCCCCACACTTCACCTACAGAAATTGCAACAAAATCTTGCAAATCATGAAGGTTGTTATAGCGGAGAGAACAAAGCTCTCATGTTTGTGCATCCACGGATCCGGAAATTTTAACGTCTGTTTTCAAAGGAATTTAGGGACAACTTCATGCACTTCAATGTGCATTGTGCAGAATTGTTCGAAGCTATCAAATCAACTGCAGTCCTGATGAGCGGCGTCTGTTTATTGGCAGCTCATTCTGAAAGTCTTACTTTATTTGAATGTTTCAAGATTGTTCATAATTTTTTTTAGTTCCCCAATCAAATTCATCACTAGTAATATCCAAGTTGTTCAGTATGTATGTAGTACAGCGAAATCCTTTTAATTAGTAGGTATATCGTTATTTCCAAATAGAAAAATAGCAAAATTCGCTATTTTTCTCTTATTTAATAAGATTGTTTCAATTGCGGTGATCGTACAAGCAGCTGTAGCGCTAAATTGTCAAAATCTGAAGAAGAACCTTCTGTTCGTCAGACCTTTGAGGAAATGTCAAGGCTCTACGCGAGATTTATATGGGTATGTCTGATGGTCGTGCTACATGATGAAATTTGCAAGTTTTCGACGTAATGCTCCCACTCGCCACTCTTGGACATTATTATTACTGTGATAAAGAAATATGCAAGTGTGTGTTATTTATGCCCATTGTAAATATTCATGAATGTACATGAAATTCTTAATATGAAAGTCTGATTATCATGAATACAGAGAATGCACCCAAATACAATGCATTTTCGAACAGATGACGGTCACATTAAGGACTTTTGTGAAGACCAGACTTCATAAAATAATTACCATAAATCGGTCAAGTTTGAGTTTTTAAACGATTTTTCAAGGTGTGACTGTTTATTGAATATTAATTGTTCGTACCTATGTGGTATTTTAGTCACAATTAAAGTGTTGTTTATTTCGATTTCTTACCCGAAGAAAAACCGGGAGATGCGTTTGAACTATACGATAGTCTGACGTTAAGATATACCTATCTACCATAACACAGCCAAACATAAACGTTGAAGATTCCTGCAAGACGTTCATTATGGTACAGATAACTGTATTCTTGTACGCCTATATTCAGACTCGAAGGCTTTTTTTCTTGAAATCAATGGAGTAATGAGGTACAATAACGAGTATTTGTTTGATTAACTGACTGGTCATAACTTCGCTGCAGGCCAGCCCCTCACAGATTCATCCAAATCGCTCTGGTCTGCGTCCACATTCAACCAGTTTCCGGCTATAATTGCCCGCGAATTCGTTCGAGTCTGTGATTGTTGTGTAACGTGTTCCAACTGTGATGAACGACCTATGATGGCCTTATGACTTCGCGTCTCATTTCTTCATCCACTTGTCGCTGTTAAATTACGCTTTTCATTCTCGAGTGGGTGAATTACGTTTTATTTTAGAAGCTCACGGCTGGTAGTGAGTATAAGAGAAGGGACGCCAGGGATCGTGGTAGGTGTGGCCAGGTAGGCCACGACTGGTAGTAGATGAATGACAAGGAAGCCACAAGTTGTGTTAGGTTAAGCTAGAGAGGTCATTAATGTTTGTAGATGTACAGCACAGGGATCACAGCTTCTAGTAGGTTTGAACTGGGAGGCCAAGGCTTGTGGTAAGTGTGGCCAGGTAGGTCTTAACTGGCTGTAGATGTACTGTAAAGGAATCACAGCTTGCAGTAGGTAACGACCAGGAGGCCAAGCCTTGTGGTGGGTTAAGCCAGAGAAGCCACGACTGGTAGTAGATAAATTACAAGAGAAGCCACAAGTTGTGTTAGGTTAGGCCAGGGAGGTCATTACTGGTTGTAGGTTTGATCACGATTCAAGGATGGTGTATGGCAAATTAGAAACACTGATGTTGAAGGATGTGAGGGTCGGTCAAATGATCGACATCCCTCAACATCATTCTTACTGAAGGTCAAGAAATCACACACAATTATAAACACTACCTACCAGAAAGTTTAACAATTACGCAAATTTCGATTGACCCCCTAACCTAACAACATAACATCCATATCACACTAGAATCTAATGGCGAATTAATTATTGACACCGAAAGGCGAATATACAGTGAGGCTAGCCGGCCAGTGGACGCGAATTGGCGCGAAGATGCAAACAGGCAAATTCGCTTGTTCACCCCTTTCGCTATTTCGTGCGAACGGACCCCGTCCACTGGATGCGAATCTACTGATCGCCGAAATGTCGTTGTCCAAAATGTGGCATTTATACTCTTTGGGCTATTTAGTTCAAATACGTAGAAGATGTGCGGCCAGACGGGTATTCGGAAAAAGTGGGTGAGGAATATTTTCGTACAACGGCCACAGATCTCTAACTCCCACAATCATCCCTCATAGAAATGAAAAACTCTGCAAATTCTTGACACATCGGTTCATTATCTTTTTTGAGCAGATCACCCTAATCTAATTAACAAAATTACAGATGAAACTCTAGCTCAACATCAAAATTTAATTTGTTTAAACAAATAGGTATTGTTTAAATAATTTTACAGTCGGAAAAGCGCTCAGAAATGCCTCTGAGTGAATGTTTTTATTGAACCATTTTTCAAAATCCTTCCCTTCCTTCCCCTCCTCCATTGCAGTTCAGATTTTTGGAGCCAAGTAGAACCAATCTTTGGTATTCATCTGAAGTATTCTAAATTTTTAAGATTTTGCTACTCTAGTGCCTTTTCCATGTTTAACACTGTTCGGATTAGGCCGAGGGTGGTCTCCCAAACTTATCATATCCTCAAGTTATTAGGAAGAGGTGCTCTCGGAAACTTTGAATGGGACAGTATAATTTTTCATAAAAATTTGAAGAGATTGATTTTGAATATTTAACAAGACCACCCGGAGCTTTGTACGTCCAGCCATCCGTTCACAATGGGGCCTCAAAGGTAGAACCGGAAATACGTCATCAACATAAGCGAGAACCAAACGGTGGAACTACAGGGTAATTTCCATAAGCGGGAGCCGCCGATTCTAACGACACATGGTTTTGAGATGTTGAATTTCTGGTTCTGAGATACGAAAAGTATGTTATTTCGGAGGCTATTTGTTCGTTTAGTACGTCTTGACACTAAGTAGAGCTATAAAAACAATCGATTGATTGATCTTGTTCGAAGAATCGTAAGTATCGAAATTTAATCTGAGAATCGGCCCCTCGTTTTATCGTATCTAACGTCACCATGACTGTCACGGCTTCCAACGTTGTCCCCATTGAACAACATAGCAGGAACTGAACCAAAATGATGAACAACACAAAGTTCTGTGTGTTAGCTGTTTCATTTATCCTTCCATATTAGTTCTCTAAATCCTCTTTTTTTTACGAATAAATGGTTGGTGTGGAGGGGAGAAATTTAACTTCGAAAATGAGGGGCGGAACCAAAGAACACACTCCCATTGAATAAGACCTACATTTTCCATCAAAATAAACTTCACTGAAAACGCCACTAACTGATAGGGTTTTTAATATTTTTAATAAGTTGAGTAAATTTCAAGGTTTTTTGACATGGGTATGTCTTACCGCTGGAGGTCATGAAAAATTTTGATACACGGAAACCAATACCACCAATACACACCGGACACCCATGCCTACTGCCGTTGCAAGGAAATTTCATCGTCCAAAAAATGCCTCTAGGTTTTTCAAAAATGCCCCTTCATTGTTCGACTCCAGTTTAGAGTTAAGTATCTGTATAGCCGCTCTTAACGTTAGGTCTTATCGATCATGCTGATATTGGTTAAAATCGAACAGATCGATTCGCTTCGATTAATCGCAGTTAAGTTGCTCTTCCCCTTCGATAATGTAAACCCAAGCACTCAAGCAATGGAGTTTCTGATACTCTGCTGAGACCTCCAATCGAATATGACCACTCTCTAATTTACGTTAATATTCAACAATATTGAAACTGAGTAAGAAAATTTCTTGTTGTCATTTAATGACAATAATCAAATGTGATAAGAGTGCTTGTCTCACGAGAAAATTTCTTGTTGTCATTTAATGACAATAATCAAATGTGATAAGAGTGCTTGTCTCACGAGAAAATTTCTTGTTGTCATTTAATGACAATAATCAAATGTGATAAGAGTGCTTGTCTCACGAGAAATAAGGATAGGTATTTCTTAGTTTTAACAGCATCATTCGATCATGTTGGATTCGTTAATAGAAACCTATGCATTCAAGTTTCTGCCAAACGAAAATTTTGTTTATAATCCGATCAAATTAGTTTAGGAACGTAGCCAGGTGTGTAAGGAGGGGGAAATTGGTACCTAGCTTGAGATGTGTACATTTTTGTGTACATGAATCAAGAGCTTTCCAACGAGTGGCGAGCGATTTCTTCGCGATGAAAATTGCGGAAGTTACACTTCCCTACCAACGGGTAGGTTGTACGTGAAAATCGACCGAAATAGAAAAGTTGCATTTTTTAACATGGATAATATTATGTCTATTGTCTGGGGGTCAGTCAAAAATTTCCGTCATCAAAACAAAATTTAAAAAAAAGTAGAAAACATTGTAACGTGTTTTGGTACACTGGAGTTGGAGAGGGTAGCGAGTATCATGAAAGTTTTCTAAAAAACCAGACGATTCCAAAAATTGGTGAAAGATTTCTGTGCGATGAACACTACGGAAGTTCCATTTCCCTACCAACGTGGTTGTACGTGAAAATCATAAGAATTTTTTTTTTTTCGTTACGGTTTTGGGTGGCTCCTAAACCTAATTAAAAGTGCTCACCATCTAAATATACGATGGTTTTGTTCGTCAGTTACTGTAGGTAACAACCTATTGTTAAATTTTAAGGCTAATGAAGATAAGTGACTTTCAAAACGAATAAAATTGCCCATAATAGTTTTGACGTGGGTATAACTTATGCCAGGCGGCCACTCAAAAATTGGTACAATCAAATTTGCGTGACAGGAAGAATGTGACTTTTTTTTTGGCGCAATTCCTGTAGTGGCACAGACTTGAAAATTAGCATGTAGCCGCCTTAGGATTTACACTCTAAGCAGCATAGGGCCCGAAACAGCTGAGTGGCTCCTAAAGCTAATTTCTATGCTATTCACTCTATGAAGCTGTCATTTGGTATGTAGCCTCCTTAGGAATTACAGGCCCAGGATCCGCTTAAGGGCCCTTGAAGCTAAGAGACATATCCATGATCAGAGGTTTTTCCCAGTAAGGGAGAAATTTTTATTTCTTCACTTTCGCTTGTTTTTTCGTGTTACATTTTCACAGATAGACAACCCCCCCCCCCCCCCTCCATGTCAAAACAGCCATTTTACGTCGAATTCAGTGGTCTGATATCGATATCATGTAAAATCAATGAGAATATTTGATTGATTGAATAGGTAATTCGCTCTAAAAGTGCTATTGCTTACAAAATTGTATCGTTTGTGAGTAAATTGATTTGATTGTGATTCAGTTGATAGGGATTTCTTGGGGAAGCGAGAGAAAAGCAAGTCTTCAATTAGACCGAATTGGAGGGAGACGGAAGATGAGAGGGAAAATTCGCATTTGACCGAAACGGGTTGAGCGACGTCATCCGGTGGAGGGTTCAGGCGTCAGAGAGCGGCGCCGTGGAGGAGGTGGCGATGGTGGGGGGGGGGGATGTGAAGGCGGGAGGTGAAACTGATAGACCTCTACCATCTCACTGAGAGACTTGTTGAATGCTGACGGCGCGCGGCGGCGCGGGGGGCGGATGGGGTGGGGGGGAGTCAAAGAGACGGCGTCGTGAGGGGGGGGGGGGGGAGTGAAAGATGTTGAAAGGGGTGGCGAGGGGGAGGTGTAATCAGCTGGCGGGACGAGCCCCCAAGAGCCGCTCCGCGAAGAGGAAAAACCCGATGTTTTCAACACGGCCAGTAGCGGGAATCGGGGGGCGGGGCCAACGTATTAAAAACCCATGGGTAGCCGCCACCCCTACCTCAATACTTGACCGGGCCTCGAGTGAGCACTTCATTGCGAAAAAGTCAAATTTGAAAAGTTTCACCAAAATCCGCGAGTGATTTTCCAATTACAAACAAAAAACGTCATCCCTTAATTCATAAGTTGTACTTCATAATTTTATTATTTGTTTACAACTCAGTGTTTACAAACAACCGGTGACCGTGATCTGAAAACCAGCCTTTCCATGATGCGGCCGACTTACAAGAAATGCCCCGTAAGTACTGGTTTACAATTTTTCAAATTACATTTCCTTTGATTTGTACTATTTTTTATTGCACCACAAATGGCTTCTGAAAACATCCAGCTGTCGACGATTCTTCTTCTTCTAATTTTCATTTCCATAATTTATGGAAATTTGAATACCGAAAACCGACGAAACATGAAAAACATCGAGGCAAAATCGAAATCTTCCTTCAAAACCCAAAATTGTACTTTTCAGGCTTTTCGCCCACTAAAAATTTTCAACATTTTGAAATCTAAATATTCGAAAACAATTTTGAACGTAGTACTTGAATCATTACCCAGCGGTTTTTATTTGAAAATTAGATAAATTACCATCTAACAACAATACTGAACTTTTTACACTAGATTTCATAGGTTTTTTCATGTTTTTTTGTTTTTTTTAGTTAGGCAAATTTTACATTGGTGTAAAATAAAATCATAAGCTCGTTGTGTTCCAAGCTAACAGTGCCTGAATCCATTCATTTGCCAATAACATTTATATTATTTAGATTGATATGTTTCATGAAAAATGAACTGCCTTTCGACAAAAGATGAAATTTTTACACTTCTCTCTCACAGAAGACTTTTCCCAAAACAAGTAAAACGAGTGGAAGTTCGGAAAATTTCCCAAGTTAACTCGTGCTTGAGACAACACACGTGGTTAACTTGTAGTTTGTGGTTAGCCGAGATAGAGACAATAAAGATTGTACCAGCCCATAAAAACCGAAGATTGGAAAGTGATAAAATATATCAAGATTCAATGTTGATTGCTCAAACGTAAAACGCACTTCGAGGCAGTTTCCATGATGATCCATCCGAAGTTTAGGTATTGCAGATGTTAATTAATGCAAAATTACTATTGTACAAATTGGTTCAAGAACATGAAAGACCTTTCAAATTTTTCGAAAAATATTTTTTCTGGTAAATGTTTTTGCGTGTAAAGTCTGGGGGGGGGGGGGGGGGGCACAGATACGCCTGGTCGTTAGAACGCGTAAGCGGTAAAAAGTTGCAGCGTTACAGAATTCGCGCGACTTTGAATTGAATCGGAATTTCGGAATTTCATTCCGTCATAAGCTAGAAATACATGACAACTGACGAAATAAAGAGATATCATCAAAAAGATGAAATAAAGCGAGTTCAAAATTATTTCGACCCAACTATTTCAAATCAATATCAATAAATGTTCCAGAAATCTCAATGTTCTTGTATCCTAAATACTTGAAAGATTACAGTAAATTGAACCAATTACACAACTGTGGGCAATACAGGACTTATTCTATCAAGAACCACAGTAAAAACGTCCATCAGGTATCCCAACGTCTTCTCTGTTATATATAAGTCCAATTATGGTTAGATGAGCCTTCACCCATAGTTTCCCAATTGCAAGCAAATATATAGTAATAAGCAATAATTCAATAATTGTATAAAATACCGAGGACATTTTATAGCTGATATGAATGAATCAGTCGTTTCAGAAACCCGAATAGTCCACACAAAAATCGATTTTCGTTTTTTGATCGATTCTGCATCCTTTTGGGTAGAGCTACACGTTGCAAGTTTTTTTTTTTAATTTCTCACTTATAAATTTCTTTTATGCCACATAAAACTATGTGTGTTGGAAAATCTCAAATCTACGTCAGATGGGCGACGTCAGCAGTTTTTCGCGTTTCCTGGTAACTTGAGTTTTGTGGACTAGTCGGGTTTCTGAAACGACTGATTCAAATATAGTATTCAACTGGTGTTATAAACCCTATGGTTATGACCGGGTCCGATAGGGAACGTAATCGAACGAATGTTCAAAAACGTCAGCCCCTTGTTTGAAAAAGCTGCTATTTTTCAATACGAAAATCCGACTTATTCAGTTGGGTACTGGAAAAAAACTATTGACGTGATGTCATCTGGTTTTTTATACCCCTTCTGGATGGCAACAGAACCAGATGACGTCACGCACATTTCCAATAACATATGGCACCTTTTTGGAAAGCTCTCGTTGATCTAGACTTTCTCACCGTTATATGCTCGGTCGTAAAAATGGGAAAAAATAAGAATTGATGAATTGATGAATTGAAGAATTGATGAAAAAAATAAGAATTGATGAATTTTAATGGTTCAAATGTGATTTTTTTGTAGTAGATGTAAAAAAAAAATGATTTTCGAACGACAGACGAGACTGAAACACACAGTTAACGATGGAACGTATATAACTGTGGCAAAATGGCGGCTGCCTCGGCGTATTGTCGGAAACCTCAACATTTTGGCTCGGATGTTATAGTTAGCAGTTAGGTTACTTAGCTGTGATTATTTCGAGTCAATCACAGGACAAACTCGAAGGTGATAAGTAAGACGAAAAAAGTGTAAAAAAAGAGGGCGATTTGCTGAGAAGGAGAAGGTAGGGGAGGTTGGTTTTGCTAACGAGGAAGATTAGCGAAGGCCGTTTAGTATTATCTTGGCGAACGGAGGGGAGGGCTAATTGGTGGTTTTGTTGAGCGAGAATGAAAATCAGCGATTTGCTATTCCACTGCGCCTCGAGGGGGTCATTTGAGGACGAAGCGGATTTTGAAGCGGGAAAAAGCTAGAAAAATAGAGAGGGAAATGGATTAATCAGTATGAGATCAGACGGTTTTGGGGTAGAGGCAACAAACGGAGGCCAAGTTCAGCGTCAACAGGTGTATGCGACCTTGTTGGGAGGGTTTTGAGATACGGGCGAACAGTTTGGTGTTCCAAACGTTCTTTCCTACAGGGTTTTATCGGAGGAGGAAAACGAAGGGAGAAACTTGAATCAAACCCACTAAGCAACGCCAAATCAGAAAAATCCAAACTTTGTCGTCGTACAGAAAACATACAACTAATACCACATAATTCAGATTAGCGCTCGAATCAAAAAGCACAGCGATATGAACGCTGTCTTTCAGCGATTTCGGTCTATTAGGCCACATAACAACAATTTGATGGGCAAACCAAGATGTGATTCACCGCTTATTTGATCACACATCGAAAAAAATGATAACAATCAATATTGAGAAGAATTGAAAATTAACAGAAAATGGACGAAAATTCGACGATAAACCCCTACAGGCGTGGAGAGGTTCCAACAATGTTAGAACCAGAAAAACGATTCACAAGTTTTTTTTCTAATGCCTTCTAAACAAAAATGACTCCTTCAGCTTGGATTTATGAAAGGTCATATTCAGCAGTATTTACCAAGTACATCGGAATCTTGAGAAAATCTCGTCCGAAGGAGCGGAACCGTGGGAATGATATCTACCCCGTGCAAGACCTGGCAACAGGGAGAGATTGAAAAGTTCTAGAACCTTCCAGGAAGATCCAACCTCTTCTTCGTGAGTTCCGCCGACCTGGCAACCCTCTTCGGCGCAGCCGGTCCCCGCTCGATATGTCGATAAACAATGAGTCGTCATATCATCTGCGATGTAGACTCTTTTATGTATACGACTAACGATTTTACTCGTCGACCAAACTATAACGATTTAACGTTGAACGAATTACATTTTCGATGTTCGATTTAACCCACCGTTACCTGAAGAGGCAATCAAACCTGTTTTTGATGCGCCAAATCGAAAGAATTAGGGAATAACTCATTCTAAAGAATCCCTTCAACCTTCAATTTTGAAAAGTGCAAGTATTTAGATATCCAACAAATCGACATTACTTCCTCCAAACATTTTTTAAAAATTTATTGGCATTGATATTACGAGTGATATACTCGTGCCATACAGCCATTGGTAGGTATGTAGGTAACAGAACTTTTTATGTTCATACGGCACCAAAAGGTGTAAAGAGCTTCATAAGTGGTTTGCTCGGAAGATGGTTAGGAGGTTGAATGATCGGAGGTTAGTGTCTGGTAAGGCTTTCAGCATTGCGTTTCTAATGCATATTTTGAGCAGTCGAGGATTAAATTTGATAGGATCTCTGCCTCGCGTCAAACTTTTGCTGAGAAGATATGGTTTGGTTATGCATTGTCCTGTTCGCATTCTTACGATCGTTTTGTAAAAGGCTTTGCTTTTTCCAGAATAGTGCGCGTACCATGGCGCGTACATCCCACCCATCTCACGTTAAATTAAACCCGTAAGGTATGAACTGAAGAACGAGACCTCCAACCACTATCCCCCAGGCTTCTAAAAGGATTTGAATCTCTTTAGCCATAACCATATTTATCAATGACCGCTGGTCTGAAGCTACTCGTACCTTCACTGATAGATCCTTAACAGATGGAAAAGAGGGATCGCCATATTACGACACTATTAAGCCAGTGCCCAATTCAGATTGGCAGATTTTGCCTCCATTTACACAGCAGAACTTGTTGCAATCCAAAAAGCAATTAAAGGACCAGTCAACAAGCACCAGCTCAAATCAGATCGAGACAGGCACTTGATTTTCCTCACTGACTCCCCTACTGAAATTACAGGTCAACCCAAGCTCGAAACTAAGCTTTCCAGAAGGTGAAATTATCAAGTCTTGTGGAACTCTACAGGCCTTAGGGCAACAATTCAGACTGACCTGGGTAAAAGCCACTGTGGAATAATCGGGAACAAGCTGGTGGACTCATATGCAAAACAGGCCACAACCGTCCAAAGATAGATGTTCAAGGTCCAGTGTTCGCCAAACGCACCACCATAGAAAATTCAAAATGCTTATGATGAAAGAATGCAAAAACACTTGAAAGTTCCCCTGCTGAAGAAAACTACAAATCAATGTCCCCCAAACCTTTGAATCTTCTAAATCACTACCACAATCACAACCTCTTGAAACCACGGAAAACCTCCGTCTTTTTCTTAGAAAGCGTTGTCAATGCGAGACTCGGACTGTGAGTTGGCAAACGGAATATTTCCAAGTTATTCGCAGATTGCCCCACATGTAATTTACTCGAGTAGGTATCTACTACCTCCGTCGGGAAATCATTAGTACGTAAAAACTTTCACGACCAAAACCTCATAACGACAGGTTAGTCTTGTTAGTTGACGTGAGCCTCTTCAAGGTGGGAAGTGACCCTTTGACGATCGGTTAACTTTGATGAGAAATTGAAGAAGCCAGTTTACAGGTTAGTTTATTATGTACTGAAATCAGAGGTATTTAGCACCCATAACATGATGGCAATGTTAAGGAATAATTTGTAAAGAAAAGCGAGATTACAATAATGTCCTCAAATCAGGGAATATTAGATTTGCGTCGACAATAGCGTAATTTGGGTGTGATCAAACTAATTTCCGTCCAAATCCCAAAACCTAAACTTCATTTCTAAGTAATACAATGCGGAAATCAATCACAACCTGATAATACCAACGGATATTTAGAATAATATTATTTCATACGAAATGTGATTCACGTACGAGACATGCACTCACTCCACATTTCTCGTTGGGTTTAATTAATGCAGAACGAGCGACTTCTTATTCTCCAACGGTCGATCCAGTCGATATTTGCAATCCAAATGAGTAGAAAACTCTCGCAGCTACCACAACGAAATAGTTTGCAAATGATTATAAGGAAATAAACGAGAAAAATTGGCGAACAAAAACACGAGATCATTTTAGGAGGGTTCAAATTTGAATTTTCATGTTATAAAACCGCTAAAAACAGGTTTTCAGCAGTTTTACGCAGAAGTACTTTCTGGCGAACTTTTGATTGTATGACGTTCTAATGACATTTCTGCGACACTCGGGATTTACAACTCATATTTCCCTGATATGATATCTAGAATCACATATGAAAACTCTTATCTGGGGTGTGACAGGAAAAATATTGTACCTACAACACAGATGTTGAGGTTTTCTTTGGGAAGCGTTCCCTAAAACTACGTGTACGTCCACAGTATGTCCTGTATGAATTTTATCAATATCCAGCAGTTGCATTCGCCTGTGCATGAGTGAACTTGTCCCAGACGGAATCTAAACCTTGAAAACCAATCCTAAACAAATTTTGACTGTTGTTGAGAATATTCTGATAAAATTAGCAGCCAACTCGACCGAAGTAAGTAATCTGGTTTACGCTAGACTATGATATGTGAAAACTGTTTGGATATTAGGGTGGACAATACTTCCTTCCTGGTAAGTTCCAGTACCAAAGAGAGAAAATCGCAGGGTTTGGCACCGAAGACAGTCCGACCTTATTCGGGTCGGCCTTTGAGGTCTGATCAAAAGACTCCTCATCAACTTTTCTCCGACGGCGTCCTTTGAACGGACTGATGACAGTTTGGGTTGTGACAAACAATAATCTTTTTTAACAATTTCGCAACCAGACGTTTCGCTCCGGAGTGCTCGGAATGAGGTCATCTGGAGAGCGAGAGGATTGCGGAAGGCCTCTAATTACACGTTTGGTTAATTATTTAAAATTATGAACCTTTGGAAGTCAAAATAATCGAACAAGAATGAATTTTTTGACCCCTATCAAGTTTCAAGATATCGGATTTTCCAAAATTCGTCCGTTCCCCATACCTACTTATGAGATTCAGCACGAGAGCTCTGCATGATGCTGAAGATTTTTCAATATGAATCCGTGAAATGTCATGTTCCTGCCACTGAAATGTAATTCGAAATCAACACAAGGCTCCATCATGAAAAATCACCGATTCCCGATTCCCAAAACGCGATGCTGGTCCGGATTTTCCCCGACACCGTGGCATTTTATTTCCCCCCTATTCCCGTTTCGCAGAGCTCCCCATTGTTCCTTCGGGGCTGATTTGATAGGCAGATCTGCTTGGTATCCACGTGACATGAACGTGAAGTCGAATGAGTCTATCGATTTACCCGTTGGTTAATTATGAAATCGCGCTATTCGTCCGCGCATTCCTATGCACATCCGGAGAGAAAAAACTGATTTTTCTGTCGTCCGGAAGTTAATAATTTGATACAGTGGGCTTTTGCGAGAATTCCGTCGCGGTTTGTCGAGTGCGATTTTGTGGTTGGTCATCTGATTATTCATTCAACATTTAGACAGGTTTGTAAACAATCACATTTGTATTATCGAAGATGAAACTACACGACTTTTGTAGGCAAAACAATTGGAACAAGTACATTTCACACATCAACGCTATTGTATGTTTTCAGACGCATGTCTGCTCGAACTCGAGGGGATATATCGAGGGTAGCCCAATTTTAAATGTTCTAAATTGAAATTACAAAAAAATGAAAATGTCATAAAATGGGCGAGGATATGAGGAGGGTTGTGGCGAGGAGGACATGACTATAATTAAGTAGGTCCGTACAAACATCCATCTGCAAGATATTAGAAAAATCAGATCATACATTTGGGAGCGATCAGGTAGTGGTGGGAGGGATACATAAATATGGCATCCACATCAATGAGTCAATGAGAGTCTGAGTTGAAAGGAATTTAGAAATACATTGGAACAGTTCGAATTTGGAGTTAGGGCTGATTGAAATAAGCGAAAATTGGATCGCAAGGTCGAGGAGGGGTTAGGGAGGAATTGTAAATTTCTGATCTAGATGTCAATTGTTATGGCATAATTATTTATGTAAATCAGGAACAGGACTGAGAGACATCATCCATGGGAAGAAACGTTATTGCTATTATGCCATCCTTAGCAACCAATCAGCTAAAGACGCAGGATCAGGGTTCGACTCCAGGTGGAAGGACTAGTTTTTATCAGGGGATGGGTCTTAGCGAGGTCTGGTAACTGAATGAATGAAATTCAAACACAATAAACAATATAAATACAATGAAATCGCAGTTATGTCAAGGGTGTGTTTTGTGGAGTAGAAACTGGAAGGTACCGAAATTCTGTATTTGAGAGCATGAGATTTCACAATTCAGACCTTCCAACTGAGCGCTAACGGTATTTGAGAGGTGTAAATTAACGGCTTACATTAAACCAGAGTAGTGTTGGTTGTATGTCAAAACTACTACCAGAAGCTCAGTTAACCACCTTTTGACTATTCAAGCTTTTTGGGAGATAAACTGAGGAAGTTGAGTGACATAGCACCGAAGGTTGTACGCGAAAAACACCAGAAAAACGGTGTTACGTGTCATTTATGAGAAAGTTGGTCATCGCAAAAAGCTATGATATGATTTTGCGTATGAATCAGACGTATGTAGAACACAATATGTTCGGTTGTTTTAAAGGCCACGTGTATGCATTCGACAGCCGTGAACCTGCAAGACAAAGACAAACCTGATGTTCTAGTGCCAATATTATTTTAAGACATACGACGTTGTTCGGGCAATAAATGTGAGTGCTTTATGTTTGGAGAGCGAGCACAAGTGAAATTCGTCGATGTCACTATCGTCCTTTGCGTTGCACCTATTTCCGTTCAAGTACAGAGTGGCCCAAAACCCCAACTCAACGACCTTGTGGATGAAATTCGTTCGTACTTTGGTCGGGGCAGGGGATGAATCTATTTTCGCCTCCAGCAATCGATCGAATCGAGCCTTTTTGGCGCGGTCGGATGCTTTCGCGAATCCGCGGGCCATAACCGGTTCCCCGAAGCCCCGCGATCTAATTTCATCATGAACTGGAAGTTCCGGTGGTAAATAAAATAAAATAAAACCTCGAACCACCTGCTCCGATGGATAACATGTGTATGATGAACGTATGATCGCTCTGCAGTGGAAATTTCCATTGGTGAATAACCAACTCCGTGTTTATATCACTCGTTACGATATCACAACATCACAATCATGAGGGCGTCGAGAGAATACTTGGTCACTATTCATATGGTCGAGGGGGTGAATTGCAAAGGGACATGGAAGAGAACGGTTAGTGAATATCATTGTGGTGGGAGGAAGTGAAAGGTTGTTTGAGGAGGGATTGTTCGTCTATATTTTCTACTGACAAACTGACTCTAATATTCGTTGATGATATTTTAGACTTGATAGGCGTGTTATTTGACCTTATACTGCTACCTGACCTAACCTTTAAATTTAATATCAAACAATGTTAGATCTTAAAAGATGAATAATTCGTCAATAATGATTCAAAACGAACTGCGGAAACGTAAAAACTATTAATCATATCAGATTCTGTAGTCTATATTTATCAACACAATGCGAACTTGCTTCGCCTGATAAAGCCCAAACTATTTTCACTGGACTTGTTGACGCAAATCTATTGAATACTAAACATCCGCTCGGCATTGTGTCGTTGTGTGCCATCGAAAAAAAAGGTTTTTTTTCTGAACGTAATTTAGCGACAGATTATGTTCATTTTGGCTACGGACGTCAGCGGGTACCTACGTAAAGAAAAATGAAACGGGGAACCGCAAATGTTAGCCTTGAGCTTCTGCCGCTAACTTTGCGCTGTTTGCTTACTATTTGGAGTTTTGTTTCATAGTAATAATATTCATGTCCCCATGGCGCTAGAAGTGTTTTGCAAAAACTGCGACAGTTATGATTGTAATAAACTTCCAACGAGTACATTAGGTAAATTATGGTTTGAAGAACCCCATAAAACAAATGAGGTCACATGGTGAGAAAAATCTGATGACTAGAGCCTTCACACGACGTGTTCCGATGCAATGAAACGGAGGTCGTAAAATATTCCTAATGACTACGCGGGACTTAAACTCCGCCTGACCGTATATGGAGGGAAAGAATAAAGTATTTCGTTCGCTTTTCTGTACATTAAAATGAAATGTAAAATTTAAGACGGGAAGATGAGAGTGCAGGGCGGGCGCCTTCAATGAGCGAGTCATGCAATGACCGACAAGGCATCGCGGACGGGCGGGAATGACTAAGCTGAAATACGAAAGGGACCATACACTGACAGTTTGTTATAGCGGTAGTTGGAGCAGTCTGAGACATGCCATGAAACATCATTGTTCAGCTGTAATATGTACTTGTTTTCAAACGGGGGAATTTAGCAACGACAAAGAGGCGATAATATCTTATATGACGGACAAAACACATTGAGGACCCATTTCGCCTTCAAATATGGATAATCATACACGAATTTTGCAGTTTGTAGGATGTTATTCGTTAAATTTCGGTTTAAATTGATCTTCTTGAAATTCTTTGAAGATTCACGTTGAGTCACGTTTATAATCCATCAAGTAAGTCAAAAAACAATAAGTTAGTTCTTCAAGTGAAAGGTGGTATTTTCATGATAACTTCTGATAGTATATCCTGACGGGGCAAATTGGGGTACTATATGAGTATTTAACTTCACAATGCGATCCAAAAACAATAAATACACCTTCAGAAGACCCTTCAATAACAAACGATTTTCGAAAATCCTAAAAGTTTGTGAATTGGACACTCCTCAATATATTTTTCGATTCTTTTCTTTCAGATCAGAACCCCTTTAAATTACCAATGCCTCCTGATTGACCTCAATAATGCTACATAATATTTTGACAAAATATAGACAATTCAACATTTGTAAATATCAAAACCACATAAAGGCCCTAACGCCTTTACTTCGGTTTTTTCAATCTTTTAAAATGGGCACAAGAATTTAAACCGATTGAACAAAGAAATATTAAATGTTTTCCTTGACCTAATCGAACATTAAAAAAAAATCGACAAGTTCCTCAGTAAAATACTGCCTCAAAACTATTCATATGGACGAGTTAATTGAATGAATTGAAATATTCTTGAACTAAATGAATAATCGTCGGTTATCAGAGGTGAGCTATCAATGCGATCGCAGGAGGTGCCCTAGTCGTGCGTATTTAACATTTCACAGAACACGATCATTTAGATAAGAATTCGAACGTCTGACATTATCTCATGGGAAATTTAAATCATGAACGGCCCAATAGGCCGTCTGAGTGAATATTTTACTTCAACTGAACTGAATAGTTGCTACTGCTGGAGGTGTCATGCATTTTAGAAAAGTAAGATGACATTATTAAATTGACTTCATGACACTCCAACACTTAAAATCACTTTTTATTCCAGCCATTAGCCAAAGCCAAAAACATAAGCCAATATTTGACATTTCTTCTTTCGTATAGAGCGTTGTACTTTGCGATCATTTCATTTATTAATTGAATTTCAATCGAAGCATTTAACGGATAAGAGTATCGAGTTGTTGCTTTTAGCGGAACTGTTGATACAAAGTTGATTAATGGTAGCTACATAAACAAGGTGGTAAATGCATATTTGTAACTAGTCCCACGATTAGTGGTCATGGGAATAAAATATTCAGGAGTAACAATGTTTAAATCATGGGGATTAAGGACTGTGTAAGGATACTATTTTCAGCGATCAAAAGAATTTGGAACAGAATTCGAGTCAACGGAATAAGAGTGGCTGATGAATCAAATCGTAAGGTTCGTGGGTTTGGGGAATCCTAACGCGAGGTAAATTAGCAAAAAATGGCGACACACCACTACATTAGTCTGGCTTTCTGTTTCTGAGCACAAATCTATAATAGTTCACTTCCGGTCGAGGGGAGACACAGTGACCAGAAGAAAAGTGTTGAATCCAGCAGGGGGATGGGCGCTACATTATGTTAACGACGTGCCCATGGCCGATTATCTCGCCAACCACCGTCTCGTATTCTCCGCCTTCTCAAGGAGGACGAATAGAAGAACAAAAAAAATGATTAGATTTCTTCGTGGAGATTAGTTTTGAGAAATACACAAACAAGACGGCCCGAAGGACCCGGGAGGGGGATGATCAGCCGGTCTCCAAGTGAAGAAGGGTTATCACCGACAGGGGTCGAGTCGTTTTGACGGTTATATATGGGGTATATATAGAGAGAAGAGGAATCAATCACATTTTTCACAATAACGCGGTGAGGCTTTCGACCCGAGGATCATTTGTGACAGTTTCAGCAGGGAAATCGACGAAGGTCTTGACAGCATCAGGTTCGTACGTCTACAACTCCTATCACGAGGGAAACATCTCAATTCCCAAAAACCACAGTTAAATAACAACATATTGGACATATGCGATTCAGCCCTTCTGACGTTTAAATATGGAATTTTAACTCCTAAGATCCTCTCTCAATTCCTATTAAGATTCGCGAACACGACTTCGTACCCAGAAATACCCTTCAAATAAAATCATCGAACGTCATTTAGATATTTAGAACCTTACATTAGACAAAGGATAATACAAAGAATACCAGTCGATAAAACCGTGATTCTACCATAAATAAGAGTAAACGTCAATAGAAACAAGTGTACCCGAAATCCATTCGGAAAACTATCAGCCAAAGTGGTGCAAAGCAGTTTTCACGATGAGCTACTACGACGAAAATTGTTCATTTAACCACCAAACAGCAAAATTTGAAAGAAAAAAAGTTAATTTATAAAGAAGTATTTCAAATTATTTTTAACTGTATTGAAGCACGAAGGATTCTAAGGACCCTTAGAAGTTAGCCCAGAAGTTAGCGAATGGGAATAGGAGCCGCTAAGACGGTTGGGGCCCAAGTCTGGCTATTGCCCAAACGGGACTTGCGAATAAATTTTGAAAAATGTGAAAATTATGAAAAACCACTTCACTTTAGTACATTTCTGGCACGCCGAAACAGGGGTTTGCTCATTTCATTTCTTCTTCATGTTGACCGGCAAAATTAAGGATTTTTCGATCTGTTTCCCTCTACTTGACACCACACGTTTTGGGCCAATTGGAACCTTGACTTAGGTACTGAGGGAAAAAATAATTAAATATTTGAAAATTCTGTTTAATTCTCCATGGGGCGATTACAAAGGTTTGTTATTGAAATCAAAAACCAAAACATACCAGTAGCATCAATATATGTTTGTTTAAATCAAATGAAGAGCTTATATTCATTCAAGGTTATCAACGCTGCCCCAGTATTCCACAGAACAATCGCTGGCCAGTTCGAGAGTGATAAAACGGCAAAAAAACCGCCGACTCCCCTAATAGAAATCGAGCGACTAAGAAGCCATTTGTCGAATTTTTCGTTTTGTTTTAATCCAGTGCAGACGGAACGTGACAAAGGATTTCATTTTTTTCCGTTTCTTATGATTTTCAGGAAGGGGAGAGCGAGGAGTTGCTTCCTCTGCAAAACGGGAGGACGTGTCCTGTGCGCGCCCCAGCCACATCAGCACAGTCAATAACCACCGTCAATGAAAGGGTAAATATAAACTATTTTCTATTACTTTCAATCCAATTCACGCAATATTCAACTAAAAAGCTTGACAAAGGACAACGCATGTCGCAAAATGTAGCAAATGGGGTATGTTAGGGTATGTGTCATTTTGGATATTTTTTGAACTGTGGGATTTTAGTGATAGCTTTCCTAAAAGGTCCTAGTTGAAGGGTTTCGATCGACAGCACTCATATCGAGGCGGAAAACAACACATGCGTCGCCGACCACCACAATTTTTTTTAAAATTACCGACGTAAATTTCATCTAAAACCAAAATACTCTCGACTTGTTTCCAACTTAACGTTGGAATGAAAACTTATAGTCAATATTCTCCACTGAAAAAACTATGTGAGGGAAATTAATACTCCTCCTAGTGCCTTGATCATTCTGGATGGGAAGTTGCATGAGTTGAATATATTGAATTACGCACTCATTAAATATACGTGTTTCAAGCATTTTGTTTTATGTGGTTTGTTTATAGAGGGAGTCGCAGCAGCAGCGGATTGTAGCGCACCAGAGACGACAGAGGGAGCCACCCAGCGAAGTCGCTTCGGCAACATCTTCATCCACGTCTGTGTCGAGCACTGCACCGCTCCTCCGCCACCATCACAACCAAAAAGACAGACGGAAGTCGTATTTCCCGTTGACAAAAGACGTCAAGATGAGTCAGAAAAACAAGAACATTATCATGACTGTGAACAGCGGGGCGCTCCAGGATGAGAAGAAAGCGCAGCCCCAGAGCTCTGAAGACGAGGAAGAGGGGACCAGCGGGTCCGAGATGGAGGCTCGTCAAAAGGGAGCTCTGCAATGGGGATTTGTCAAACAGGTAAGAGACTACAAACACGATATTAATGTTCATAGTGAGGTTAACGTTATGTCGCGATACCGCGGCTCCCACACCACAAAGTTATATTAGTCAGCCACTTCAGGGTTCAGAATTCACGTTCGTCTCGTCAGAATAGGAGAGAAGGTAGGGGAACTTCTGTGAACAACTTATAGAGTCGTCCTAACAAAAGCACTATCTGTTCAGTTCAGGAGACCATCTGCTACTGCATTATCCATTACCTGTACAGTACAAATAATTAAGGAGGGGTTGAAGCATTTTGTACTATAAGTTCAATTTAAACTATTACACTGGCCAAAAAAAAAAAGTGTTGTGTGATGCAGAGGAGAGGGTTGGTGTTTTGAATCCAAATCTGGATCCTGTTTTTCGTTATCAGGTATAGTTTTTTGGATATAGCTTGGAATATAGCCATTTTCTAGCTACGTTCGTGTGTTCAAAAAATCCCAATAATTGTTAATATTTCACTTTTAAGCACTTTTTATGTGTTTTTTTTTTTTTTTTTTTTTTTTTTGAGGTGCAGAACCCGAATTTTAAACCCAAATTTTGGTTTATTTCCATTTACCGTTGTTTTAAAAAATGCATTTAAAAAAGTACAAAACCTTGTTTTTTGTGTACTTGGTCGTCTTCTGTTTTCCGTGGAATGGCAGAAGATAGCAAAAATTGGGTTTCAAATTCGGATTCTGCACTTCAAAAAACATAGAAAGAGTTGTTGAAAGTGAAAAAGTAATAATTAGGGATTTTTAAGAGATATTAAAAATTGGTAAGTATATGAGCTGAATCTCAAAAACTAGACCTGATAGCTAACAAACGGGATTCAAATTTAGATTTAACACGTTGAAAACCGTCAGCACCAACCCTCATCCCTTCTGCACCAAGCAACACCCTTATTTGTCGCCCAGCGATTTACTGGAAACTTTCAGAGGAATGGCAATCAATTGTAATTATATAGAAACCCCCGTAGTCACAGTGAATAAGTAAGTGATTTCCATTATTCACATACACCGCAGAGGCGGAACAGGGTATTTAATTGTGGTTTCTAGAATCGCCTGAGTGATCATGCAAAATCAATTGCCATTGCGAAATTATATCACAACCCGGGTGTCCTAGAGGTACCAAAAGTGACTACGGAAGCATAAATTGTAACGGGTGGCGTGACATATGATAAGGGTTCCTGGACGAACCAAGGTCAAGAGGATCGGACATGATTGGCATGCACTATTGTCCAAACGCCCACTTAACAAAATGCGGACCGACTCCCAGGGACGAGGTCTTTGGCGGGGCGTTGAAGGAGGATCCGTTAGATGTGATTCATTGATAAGTTGGATGATGACCACTGATTCCGCAATAACTGTGATGACAAACAGTAGTTCCCTATAGAGAAATAGAGGTATAACCGAAAATGTACTTGGTATTTCACCGATATATAAGCGCGGAAAACATCCCAGTCATTCTTACGGCTATCTGCCAACAATCACAAATAAGCGAGTTGTTCGTAAATGTGGTCAATTGAAGAGTACAACTGCTGACCTCGAATAGCAGATGAAAATGTACATATTTAATTTGCAACGAGATTCCTTAATGTTCATTGAGAAACGCCAAGTATCATTGGAAAACCAAATCAGTTCAGCGCAATCAATAACTATTCACCTCGCAGCTTTTATTCAATCATGGGACGTTTGAGAGAGATGAAAAAGGCTAGTTCATTCACACACTAAGATATCAAGATGACTGAATTTTTTTTCTCAAGAGTACTTTTTGCACGAATATCTGACATTCTTTTCATAGCAGCGGGAAAATATCAAAGAAAATGACGTAACTGTGTCTGGGATGAATTACGTTGGAACGCACAAAGCAGGAGGGAATGTTGTCCTTCAAGTAGGACACTGGACTGCTGTGTTTGAGACGGATTTCGAGCATTGCCACTTATAGAGTAGAATTTTTGTTACGGGTTGTTGGTCAATTCGGGCCAGGAAATATCAGTGGCTTTGATAAAGAAAAATAAATCTTTACATGAATAGCCAAATAGGATGATTATCTCTGGGGACGCGGAGTAAATACGCAACGCAGTATGTACAGTGGGATATCACGTAAGATCGGAGATGAAATCGGTCAACCTTTGCTCCCCACCTCTGCATATCGGCAGATTACGGTGGCCCGATATTCAGGCCTTTGAGATGATGAATTAAACGATTTAGAGCCGGGAAAAGTTGGTGAGCACGATGGAGTTTATCGAAAATGTTAACAGTAAAATAACAGAGAACGTATCAGAGCAAGTTTTACTAAGGCCCTCCTGAGATACTTCCATAGGTGGGTCGACTAGTAATGTAACACATTAGGCATCAGTAAACCATGGGTTCAGGTGCTCAATGCTACATGTTAGCGAATATGCACCAACGTACGTAACAGTTGGTACTAGCACCTTACCTCATGGGGGGAGGTAAATCGTACCTACTATTCATTAAAAGCAATCCATAGGCAATCCCCACTTGGACTGCAGTGTCAGAATCCCACAATTCACAGCTACACAACATTGAATGACCAGATTCTACGCAGATTCACACGACGGTAGCTCACATCGCCATTAAACCTATAAATGACGGGTTAGGGACGTAAAAACCAGCGAAACCAATCAATTACTCCGCGTTGTGTTTTTCATCGTGATCTTGCCTCTCTGCTGCATTGTTTACTCATGCAGAACGTTAATATCCAACAGCCTGGAAACATTGAGGAAAACGCACCTTTGAAATAATACCAACCAAGATGAAGCAGATGACACTGAGCAAAAATAATCGCGCAAAAACTGTGTTGCGCGATTAAGGTTTTTCTAAGCCTAAATATGACTATAAATTCTGTTTAAATCGACGAAATTAGAGTCATAATTGATTTTCACATTTGAGTTGTCAGAGATCGGTACTTTTCAACCAGACGAATACCGATTAAAAAACCAAAAAATCTGCAAGTCCTACTGATTAGATCATTTCCACGCTGGAGTTTTTACATGACCTTCAAGCCACAATATCCGTCGATTTGTACGAAGGAAATAATAAGACATACTGAATACGTAAATAATGGCAAATGCCTACGTAAACAATTAGTAATTAATAACACATATCGACATTAATAATTAATTTTGGCCTTTTTTGCTCTCTTGTCATTTCAAATGTATTTCTTGAAATCGTGATAGCTCTTTTTGCGTATTATTGACGCAAATCGTCAATTATTGTCGATTTGCTTCAATAATACGCAAAAAGAGCTATCACGATTTCAAGAAATACATTTGAAATGACAAGAGAGAAAAAAAAGGCCCAATCGTAAACTAGAAAATGGGCAGTCCGCCACAATTATTTCGGTATCTTTCCAAACCGTAATCAAGCTAATAAGTGACGGAGCTGTTACGTCGTAGGATAATGGTAACCTTTTGGGACGTGTAACAGTTGTAGTGACGGAATTTTCCAAGTCGTTGTAGTGGTGCAGGCGGGACACTAATTTTTGTCGTAATCCAATTCAAAATTTATGAGGTGATTCCGGTTTGGTATGAGGCAGAAGGTCAATATGCGCAGGAGTGGATTCGATTTTTTGTCAGCTTCCTGAAGACTTTGACTGTTAGAGGGGTTGGCAAATTTAATTTTGGTTGATAATTTAATTATGGGGATATTATTAAGATAGTTGAATAAACTAAATTTGGAGCTTTGGTTGGTACATACTTCGACGTACAACGCAATATTCATCGAAGCATACTATATCCGGCAAGGGGCGGAATCTCCGAGCTGAGTTAACAATAGCAAACTAACACATTATTTTGCATGTATATAAAATTTTGTTCGTAAAAGCAATGCCACTCCTGGGAGTAAAACTCAAGCTCAAGGAGCGGCATACCTTCTAGATATAGTATTGTCATTCATCATAGATATCGAGAAAAACTTCAGTCAATTAGGACTTGGTGGACGAAAAAATCGGTTTTTAAAAGTTGTGAAAAACGAGCTTGGTGGTGTTGCTAATTCCTCGACGATATGTCAAAAACATGATACAGTATGCTTAGCTGACTGGTTGTAGAAAAGGAAACGATCTGAGAGATTTTCAGCTGTGTCCTAGAATGATAATGAGAATTGCCGGGATGTATGGTAGGAAGAGCGAATACGATACAAAACCGTCTGGTTTATCTAAAAGAAAAAAAAAAGCTGAATGCAAAAGGGAGGGTATTAAATAATAAAATTAAATTGCTGGAGTACCATTTGCGGAAATGGGATTCCTCCTTTGTTCTCGGAAACACTCGGTTCAAACTGGCGAGAAGGAGGTCGACCCTGGATTGGACAGCCTATGGGTAATAACGTCTGTAGAATGAGATGGAGCAGTAGGTACGGGAGGTTGTAACAACGGGCTGACAAGTCGACGGAACGGACGGACTACTTGGAATCCGGAGGTCCTTCCTCGGGGGAGCTGCTTGAAGATGGGAAGCACGATCGCCCGATTGGGAAGCCGGCAGGTGGACGGTTGGAGAGCGACCTCCTAAGCCCGACAGACGGCAACGTCAAAGTTTGCCACTGGACAAAAAAAAACCTACTGACAACAGAAACAATGTTACAGAACTTTTACATTGAAATGAAACACCGACTTGCAATCTACATGTTGGTCCACAATCGCTCTCAACACTGCAAACTTTTTCGGTTCTCACGAAAGGAAAATACTGGATTAATGATTCTTTCAAGTTCACCAACATGAAATCGATAGAACTCCACAAAAACACTGCATCTTGTCGCAACAAGAAAATTTCTTAAGGTTTTCGATCTGACCTCACTCATTCCAAACCCGAAAGAGACTGGGAAAACATTGATTCCAGTCGAGAGGTGTGTTCCACACTTTTTAAGATAAGACATCATGTGGAATTTCAAAAAAATTGGTGTAAACCATTGTCTGTTACTTGTTTGGGTTGAGGTAACCAAATCAGGCGTACATTCCGAACAATAAGATGAAGATGAGAAACAAAAATAATTATTTTAAAAAATATGGCAATTAAATGAACTAAATTGCACCAAAATTGAACTACTTTCGCTCTAGCGAATCGTCTGATTTTTGGGTTGAGGTACCCAAATCAGAACAACGACAGACCAATGAGATGAAGATGACAAACAAAAATAATTATTTACAAAAATTTGGTAGCTGAATGAACTAAACCGCACCAGCGAATTGACCAGTTTTTTGGGTTGATGTGTATCCTGATTGAAGTAGGTATATCTTGAACAATAAGATGAAAAACAAAAATAATTTTTTGTTTTTAATTTGGTTAAATTAACTAAACCTCGCCAAAACAGAAATACTGGCGCTCCGGCGTATCGCCTGTCGTAGTATAGCAGGTCGGGCGGCAGCCTTCCCTTCCGCGTTTGACAGAAGGACGATTTTATGAGGTGGTGGAACACCTAGCGCTGGGAGCGGGGGGCGGTCAAAGCTATAAGGCAAACTGGATCAAGCCGCGGCTTCGTATAGTCTACTCAGCGTTCACACCGCGTAGTTTACTTTTTTTTCTTGAAAGTGTCAAGTTTGCTGCTTCTATCATAAAACAATCCTGCGTACTTCAGCTCAATCACTCTGAAATTATTTGCAATTGTTTAAAGGGGTATCCAGTAACTTGATTACATCCCAAACCCAAACTCCTCATCCAGATCTAGTAATTTTGAAATTTCGATACATAACTATTTTTCAACTGTAATAAACAATCCCGTATTAAAGTAACCAAAGGTCATTTCCTGAATAGTGCAAATAGTAGATTTTCCAAAGGTCGTAACTAAATAATTGGAAATGGGCGATAAAACTCAAGAAAAGCCACCGTTGGAAAAAATACCGACCGTGAGTTTGAGTCTGGACAGGCAAAATGGTCCATACAAGAGGAGCACCGTTGTGAGGGGGTCGAGATGGTTGATGCGCGCTGACACTCATCCGTCGATTGATATCGAACTCGTTTTGGGGAGCACGGATGAGTTCATCAAGCCTTCGGAGACCGTCAAACCGACCATAGTGCAGGTATTGAGAATATCCAAATAACTACTGAATGGGTTTTTCAAAAAATCCAAGATGATATTTATAAGACATAATATGTCTTAATAATATTATCGTATCAAATAATATTATAATAATATTAATAATATAATATTATTATCGTATAATATCATCGTAAATGTTAAATAGAATTTCATTCAACGTTACAGCCATACAAAACGCGCTAATTGAGAGTTATGTATGTTTGACACAAAAAATTACTCCACAAATGTCATGATATACCCAGAAATTTTACACTTTTTCAAATACTTAATCATATTTTTCTGAATTATAAAAACTTGAGTTTTAAAAATATTGAACGCAAAATTTATACCACTTTTCAAGTTGGTATTGTATGGTATCTATCGAAAATGCTTTTGTAGAAATGATTTCACAATTTTTGTAATTGTGCCAATTTACAACGCATAAATAAAATAATGCTCGCCACTCCTCAGCCTTTATATGAAAATCTCTAATAGTGAACGAGGCAGATGTAGGGCAATAGTATAAATTTAACGTTTAACAAACATAATAGTGAGAAAATTACCCTCCCGGATACTCTTTATGAATGGTTTGAGTTATCGTGACGCTTCGTTAAGAGGACAAAAGGGCTCATAACGGAGCAAATCAACGTTGTATTTTAGGCGAATACCCAACTTCATCGGGCGACCTTGGACATTTTTGAAAACCTTGAATTTTTAGGTGGATCTGGACACTTCATTTTAATCGCAAACAGGAAGTGGAAAATGGAAGAAAAATTCAAAAGTTGGCCAATTACAAAGTTTTCGGTTAATTGAAAGAAAAAAAAACACCGATATTTAGTTGGGAGGCAATGGCGATAATTTCGAAACGCTAATTGTATGTACGAGAAATAACTCACGCTAAGTAAATGTGACTCGTTGGTTCGATCGGTCTTACCTGAAACAAAATGACCACAAGTTATTAATGATATAATAGAAATAGGTAATTAAATGTGTGCAATGGTACCTACTTCCTAAACTTTGAGAAATAGTAACAGTTTTCAACAAAACAGGGTGTTGCGTGGGATTCATATAATTGAACGTCTTTGACTAGTGACTCAACTCATCCATAATGCAATATTATTCGGAATTTCGAACGGATAATTGGCAATAGCGAGTTTTACAAGCCGATATTATTCCCCCAGCGGGAGATCGGCAGATAGAAAGATGTAACTCACTGGAATGACACCAGAAGTAATGATAGGGCCACGGAACAAAACCAATTCACTTATGTAGTTGACACAAGACCACTCCAATTAGTGGTCACGACATTCGACTCAACACAATTTTGATATTGAAAGAGAACATTTTCAATACGTTGTTCTAATTGAACTCCTCGTGGACATAAATCGGGATATGGGAGTACTAACTTCTGTTAAATAATTACAGACCCAAAACGACCGGTGATTGTGCAAAAATGAACGGGAAGAACGAAGTTTAGTTTAAATTACGGTTCATTTCGCTGAAGAAGGTCGTGTTCGTGGAACGTTCCAGTAAATAGGAACTTTCGCAATGGTCCTGGAACTAACTGGCTCTTCCTCTCCACTGGCCCTGGCCCTTCACTTTATGTATTATTTTCAAGTTCGATTCGAATCGTTTCAGAGATAATCATTAGTTCACCATTTTCTGTGCAGGGTTTGGCTGCGTTTGCTGTGTCGCTATACTCAGCTGCAGTTGGTTTTGCATCAGCTTACACTGGTCCTGCTCTGGTGTCGATGAACAGCACTTCCAGCACGATTCATCCCACTGATCAAGAAGTAAGTACCATTAATCTTCCATTAGACACCAGATGAATTCAATCATTTGTAATTTAGTAAGTCGAACTGCGCCAAACATACGCATCAACTAACAGTGATTTTCAATAACAGGCGTCCTGGATTGCAAGTTTGATGCCACTTTCTGCTCTATTCGGTGGGATCTTCGGTGGGCTGTTGATCGAAGTCTGGGGGCGTAAAAAGACAATCATGGCGACTGCATTCCCGTTCACTGGATGTAAGTACTCGAAAATACGGACATCGACATGAATTATTGTGACTAGTTGAGTGGTAGACGAAGAATTACCGGTGTTTATCTTTACAGCATTCCTGATGATTGCTCTGGCCAACGACGTCTCACTCATCCAGGCGGGTAGAGCACTTGCTGGGTTCTGCGTGGGAGTGACTTCCCTGGGACTTCCGGTATACATGGGAGAAACACTGCAACCTGAGGTTCGCGGTATGTTCGGCCTGTTCCCGACCACTTTGGGTAACCTGGGCATCCTCGCGGCTATGGTGGCCGGCTACTATTTCGACTGGAGGGGTTTGGCGTATTTGGGCGCCATTATTCCTCTCCCGTCGTTCCTTATGATGTTCTTCATACCTGAGACTCCAACTTGGTACATGAATAAAGGTAAGCTCACGATTCCATCACTTCCATTGAGTGAAAATTGGTTTATTCTAAACATACTTCAAAACAGAAACGCACTGTCTAGAAAATATCAAAGCTTCCAAAATAATGCAAACCTCATTTGTGACATCTTGATTCGCAGGAAACCAAAAGGCTGCACAAAAAGCCCTCAAGTGGCTAAGAGGCAAAGACGCAGACATTACAACCGAATTGGCAGAAATCAGCAAAAACTCACAGGATCAAGACGATGAAGGCGTTTCTATGGCAGAGAGCTTGAGGGACTTCTTCCAATGGCACCACATGTGGCCACTCAGCATTTCTTTGGGTCTGATGTTCTTCCAACAATTCAGCGGAATCAACGCCATGATATTCTACACTGTCAAAATTTTCAAGGTAAGAGTGTCAATAAATTCAAAGTGATTTAATACCCTGTATATTGTGTAGTTGATGTAATTTGATTGAGAAGAAGATTTAATGATATTTTATGGTTTTTACAGGATGCTGGAAGTACGATCGATAGTAACTTGTCTTCAGTGATCGTAGGTTTGGTCAACATGGCTGCCACCCTCGTGGCCACGTTCCTCATTGACAGACTAGGAAGGAAAATGCTCCTGTACATTTCCAGCATCTTGATGGCCATCACGGCTGCGTCTCTCGGAGGATTCTTCTACTACAAGAACGAAATGCAAGCTGACGTCACACAAATCGGTTGGATTCCTCTCGCAAGTTTTGTTGTCTTTGTGATCGGCTTCTCCCTCGGAGCCGGCCCCATCCCTTGGCTGATGATGGGAGAAATCTTGCCAGGTAAGAACATCATTTGACGATACTGGGGGTGCTAGGGGTGCATGTATGAATCATATCTACAGTTTTGGCAGTTTTGAAAGCTCCATATACTAATTCCTAATTGTATTATGTCTGCAGCAAAAATAAGAGGGCGAGCTGCCGCGATTGCAACTGGATTCAACTGGACCTGTACTTTCGTCGTTACTAAAACGTTCGTTGATTTGGAAAAAATCATCGGGATGCACGGCGCTTTCTGGATCTTCAGTTTCATCTGCTGCGGCTTCCTCGTCTTCACAATCTCCTGCGTCATCGAAACGAGAGGGAAGAGTTTGGCGGATATCGAAAGGCGGTTCAGAGGGGAAAAGGTGCAAGTGAGGAATGTGAGGAGAATGAGCTCGCTGGCACACATGAAGGTCTTCCCGTCAAATATCTAAGCGTCTCATGTTTTAGATTATTTTAGAATACGATGCGCTAGAATGGTCATTCGTGTTGAATGAAAGACATCTATACAGGCACTGCGTGTCGATCATTAAGATCCAACATCTTCAAGAGCTCAGTACGACGTATATTGTGTACATTCAAAACCCAGCCATTAATCGACCCACGATTGTCAATATTACCATCTACAAACAATTGAGACTTGTATGTAAAATAGGTACGCAATATTGAACGTTTGCGATTGATTCGAGTCGGGCAGCTCTTATCAAAATTGAAGGGTTTAAGCAATATTTTATATTGACGCATATTCAATAGGACATTCCAAACAAGCTAAACGGTGCTACCAAAAGTGCCACTAATGTTTTTTTTTATAAGGATTTTTGTACATAGAGTGAAATTACACTATTTTATACCAAAGAACCTAAGTTTTAGTTTCATAACACACTTTAAATCCATACTCAATATTATGCATCGATCGTAGTTATCGTTCCTAGAGAATTAGACTAATGTTGAGGTTCCATATTGTTCTTAAAAGAGTGATTTGCTGTGATTTAGAAGTTAGAACCAACATGTGCCACAATATAGTAGAATGAATATAAAAGGCATGGAAAAAAGGCTGGAAAGAACAACTGGTCTTTTCGAATATAGAATGACAAGTAGAAATAATTTATTTTTTGATCAAAAAGATCATAGAACCGTTCGGAGTCAAATTAATTTTTTGTGTAAATACGTAATTATTTTAGCGATGTAAATATTTATTTAAAACAAGGTGCCTTTATATTTAACGTAGGTAATTAAATTATTTATTCGGGAATCTCATTTCTATTATCTGATTATGTTACTCGTTTGATGCTGTGGTATGACAAGTGATGGACGACGAAACATATCGGTTGACAAAAAAAGGTATAATTTTTTACTAGAAACTGCGGTACATAATAAAAATATTAGTTTTTCAACGTTGTTGCTTTCGATCCCCGAATAACCAGTTGGGTGCATGAATAATACCATAGTTGTGAAAAATGGTAATGAGTATGATTGGTAGTAGTAGGCAAGGTAGTAGTGGGAGCTGCAAAGAGATATGAGGTAGGAGAAAGTCTACGTAGGGCAAATCATTTAAATTTGATGATTTAAATGAAAGTAGAATCAAATTGGAAAAGTAAGGGGGGGGGGGGGGAGGAAAGTACTAGGACAACTTGACACTCTAACAAGGAGTAGCGGAGAGGTAAACTCGATTAGTAAACTAAAGATACTTCATCTCATAAACCAGGTATGAGGACAGCGGGAATTAGCAAGGAACAATCCAAAAATGCTATGAAATTATACAATTTGAAAGAGTATCTGTAAGCCCATCTGCATTTGAACTATCAACTCTTCGAGTTAATAGAGTAGGGAACAAAATTATATGAATGTCTTGGGATGTAGCAACATAGCCCTCAAAAATTATCGGAGTAAGCCAAGAGTTGTTTTTCTATTTTCTAATTAAACCAATCGTTGATTGGAAAAATTGAAGGTTGAAAGGCCAGATCTGTCAATAGATCCTAGTAGGCCCGAAATTCAGCTCCTCCTAGAGTTAGTTTGATGTTACGCCTTCAACAGATGCAGAATTTCATAGAAAATTCCAAAGAAAAGAACTGCTTGGTTGACTACACAAGGAGAAGGAACGCTCACTCGATATTAGAGCCCATGCTGAACCACAAGAACTAAATTGTTTTAAATAAAATTTTAAAAAATCAATAATCAAAATCTCAAAAATATTTAAAACGATTAGAAGAAATCCTAATATTAATCCATAGGTAAATATATCGACCAGTCCACTGATTGTAAATGGAAGTAAAGTTGTGTTTCTTTGAGTTCATCAATTGAGAGAGCCTGTTCTATCTGCAGCTGTTATGGACACTAATTGCAATGCTACCAAGTGCCTGGAGGTAGAAGCATTTAGCTCCTACCATGAATCGAACTGGTCCCACCGCGAGCAGTTTATGACACCAACCAGTAAGTACAAAAATTTAAAATTTTAAAAGTTTAAAATAATACAATAATAAATCCTGTAGACACAACTTAGCTCTTAGATGCTAGATCGCTAGATCCTTCCCCACATTCCATGAGTAGACTACAGAACAGGAGTAATATAATCCAGAATCCCATGAGAGGAATGAACCAAGGAAGCCTGTGGAAAACAATCAGGCCTGTTTTCGTAGAGGAGACCCAGATGCCTGGCTCATAAGTCCTGGTAACAAGAGAGCCACAGTGCACAGCTTTTCTTTCAAAGACAAAAGTAGAGACCCTTTCAAAGGAAGTCAAACTACTATGCAAAATATATCTGACAGTAGATTTAGGTACATATCTAGGGCTCTTTCCAGATTTACAGCTTCATAGAAATCAGCTTCAGGAGCCACTCAGCTGATCCGGGGGCGACGTACCAAAAGGAGGCTACATATCAAATTACAGCTTCACAGTGCGAATAGCGTAGAAATTAGCTATAGGAGCCACTTAGCTGATCCCGGCCCTACTCTGTTCAAAGTGTAAGTCCTAAGGAGGCTAAAAGCCACGTTTTGAATCACGCCAATTTTGGAATGACCCCCAGCCATAAGACATACCCATGTCAAAACTATTTTATGCAATTTTATTCGTTTAGGCATTCCCTTATCTTCATTAGCCTTAAAATTTAACAATAGGTCAGACGTAGAAAACCATCGGATTTTTAGACAGTGAGAAAGCAAATAATTGTGCCTTTTGAAATTAGTAGTTGAAAAATCGATTGTTTGCTCTCGGTTAATCGAGGATTGATTATTCAATAGCGATTAAATGATCTCATCGATTATTAGCTTACATCATTTGATGTTATAATCAATTATTTGGTTCCGATGTTGCATCCCTACCCAGTACACCACATCGTGATACATGTTCGTCAAGATACGCTACCGGCAGTACATGCTTTGACTACCAGTAAGAAATACTCGAGATTCATATCACATGAAATCATCAGTCCTGAACGAAAACCACTCATCCACAACTACTGCCAACCAGTAAAGCTGGTAAGTACATCAGCTACCAACAGCTGCTTTTAGGGTAGGAACCGTATGTAGGTAATCAATTATATAATTGAAATTATCTGATACCTCAATGGTTCAATTTCACGCTGCCATAGAATAAGGAGAAAGAATGCTCACTGTGCGTACATAATGAGAACTCAAGACTTACACCCCCAGATTATGATCATCTTATCACGATATGCGAAATCAGACAAACAACGACCATGTCTTTGCCTCATCAGAGCAGACGCTACTCGATGGTCTCTGCAAGTAAATGAACCCGAAAATGTCAACTTTGTACGATGTATCAGTATACTATTGATAGTTGATCAACTAAGGAGACACCCAATCCCACTCCTCAAGGAACAGAACACGCCTTGACTTCCTCAACAAGCCATTGCTCAGCTAGAGATTTGCCGGTTTCTGGTTTTTGTGTCTGTGGAGATGTCCTAGATGTTTTCTAATACTTTTCTTCTTCGGGGTCTTCCACTCCTCCAGGGAGGAAGTTTCGACATCCTCTGTGGATTGGGAGTAATATGATAAAGGCTTTTCGACATATTGATCGGAGGCTGCTCGTAATCTAGATACCCCTCGAGGATACGATATTGAAGGGGGATTGGTTATCTTTCTAGATCCCACGAGAAATAGCGAAGTCTTTAGTATTTCTAACAGTACCTATGTCTTCACAATCGAAAGATAGCACTACATTGTTAGTTTCAGGTGCTCCAACCCATGGGTTCTAGAACCGCGAATAAATTAAACAATCCTGGTCTGAACCTAGCAAAACTATCCGCTCTCTACCATTTAAATCGAGATTATAAACCGTTAATGACACCAAGCTCTTACCCATGACTTGAACTCGGCAAATCGCACAAGTGTCGCATTCGACGTCCCAGCTCCACATCGCTACAGCGTTCCATTTCTTCAAACTGAACATCTTGGTGTTGTCCGGGTCTCCACGATCCATTAATTAGATTAAACGACGTATTAACAAACCCGATAACATTAACATGTAACAAGAAAATGTGTAACAAGAAAACGATCTCACAACTCGTACAAAACAATAACAAATAAACTGGAAACAAGAAGTTGAAGAAGGCGGATTGGCAACATTCGAACCCGCAGAGCAGGAATGTCAGATCGCATATTTGAACGGAATTATGGCCATGTGAGTTGCCTACGAGTTTTTCTTCTTTAGATCGTGTTATTTTGAATATTATTGAATTAACGGGTTGTGTACTGGATAACCTGGTATGTACTGATGCAGAGTAGGTAACATAGTGCAGTGGTCTTCCTCCACGCCATTCGTACAGGTCATGGAGGATGTCCATTATAATCATGGAGGTTTGATTATAATCATGGAGGTTTGATTATAATCATCTGGAAGTGGTTGCTAGGAAGCAAGTAAACGGACGGGGCATTTTCAATAGTTCAAATTGTATCACTTATACCATATCACGCTTACAAGCTACCTATTTCACATCTACTTTAACGTAGTACATAACATGGTGCCAGAAGTTTCGAACTATGCCTCCTAAGCGGTCAAAAATCCAAAAAGAAGGGAAGTTATGGAGGGATCTCTCAAGTTCAGAAGACTCGCTATCTCCAAATGCATCCATAAGGCATTGGACATTGAAAACAAAACATCCAGAACTTCCAAAAAACAAAACTTTAGCGTTTAGTTGAGGTACTTACCTACTAGGTAGTCATCGTGGAATTGGTTTTAAAGAACAAAATCTCCGGTTCCGTGGAGTGTTATGTGAATTTATAGTTGATGTCGACTATTACGAACCGTCGACTATATGTAACGAACAAACCGGCTTGGGACGGCGGTAATTGCATTGTAGTACATGGAGTATACAAGAATGAAATCATTACGGTTGAAACCAAATTGGACGTTTTGTATCGTATTTTTGAAAAGGATCGACTCAACAGGTGTGGTTATGTAAACTTGAAGGTAAGAGACGCATTTTCCCTGAGATACAGTGCGAAGGGTTCAATAAGTGCATTATCATGACCTTTTTTTCAATTTTATTTTAAAACATTACAAAATTCATGTTAGTTTAAACTACTTTCTAGGTATAATCTAGACAGGTCTCAAGCGTATGTCCAACATTACTGGTAGGTAATAAGTAGGTATGTGTTACGATAAAATCAATAAATTCAATATTAAGTAAACTTATTTATGGAAAAGAAAATTAGTAAACAATATCTTGCATCAGGTTCCTCCTACCAGACGCTAATGTCTTTTTGAATATTAGGAGGATTCTTATAAATCCGTTATTGTAATACTCTGGATTGTGTGTGAGTTACCCTGATCCAATTACTTCAGAACTCAAAAACTTACTCGTTATAACGTTTAAATACGTATTGTGTACAACATTCAAAACAGTCAAGTTTTGTGGCCACATGTTGACTGTAGACTCTCAAATTAGAAAAGTCGAGGCTTCTTGGTCCCTTTGTGGAAACGTAAATTACAATAAACTGAGGTACGCAGAGATGGAACCAGAAATTGGGTGACATAGGAGAGTTGAGTCGTGCATCACTTTTACAGTCTGTTTTGGACTTGAAAAGCTCCATTTTCATTCGAAATTTCATAATATACACGAGAACACCTCTAACCCTATGTTAACATGTTCTGACCTGTTTGGACTGTCAGAGGTGTCTCTCTCGTCTTAATTTCGTACCCTATTTCTCGCTTGTGATTGAAACAAAATAAACAAACGAAAATTCTTGAGAGAACTGAAATTTTGAGTTTTGTAGCAACAAATGGTCACTTTTCATGTTCAACTTTTTTTTTACAGGCTCTTCAGATAGTCGTGTCGACTGCAGCGATCTACCCCTAAATCTCGCTTGCTACTCGTATTCAATGGTGAGCTAACACTTGGGACGAACACAAGTTGTCATGTTAATTAATAGCCAAACCGTATCTTCAATACAGAACGCAAAATTTTATAGGTAAATGTTACAGCTTTGAATGATTCTTATGTGTTAGTTATAATTGTGATTTAGTGAGAGCTCTACCACCATAAAATGCTGAGCATTGCTACTCTTATTTCTGTACAGGCATACACAGATATCTTGACTAGGTATAGTTATTATTTTCTACATTATCAGTCGATTGATTTGTAGGTATTATGTACATGTAGGTATGTAGGTAAAATCGTTTTGTTGGAACTCAACTGTTAAAGGTTAGTTCAGTTTCTTCCTCGATATTTTGATGAATTGCAGGTTATCTTAGGTGTCGTACTCTCAACTAATGAACTTACAGTTGATAATATTATTTCGCATGTACAGTCCATGGCTGATTGGAGAAAATTGAGGTTTTCCAACTTCAACTTCTCAGTAAGAGTACGTATAGGGATCCTAATAAAGGCAGTAGGGCAGCTGGAGAAAATGATACCAGGCTCGCAGCACTATAGCATGTCAATCCTTGATGAGTGATTGTGTACTTAGCTTGGTCTGGGTATCTGCACTGTGCATCTGAAATTGTGAGATGACACATCATTGGCAAGTGGAAACATTGGTCTTCAATGGTTGAGTCAGTATTGATACTCAATGAAAGACATGAATTCTGCCTAAGTACTTATTATCAACTTTTACTATACCTTTGCATGAAAAACCGACACTATTTACTGAGCTGCCAGATTGAGTGTTGTAGACAGAAAAGTACCAGGGGTTGCAGCTGGACGCAGTATAGTCTCCGCTACATTCACCGCTGATTGAATACTGAAGGCTATTTGTGCCTGATAGCTGTTGACAGTTCACATCAGACCCTGAGGTGTTCCGTGCCGGCAAGGGGTTAGTTCTTGATTTGCACACCATCAGCGTTGGTGTATTGTAACCCTTTGAAATCTGCGAAAGAAAGAAATATTGAACAATTGTGGTCCGTCTATTTGCCATTGAGCGAAATGTGGTCAATTCTCGGTCTGTTTCAATGTTTCCTAGTGAACTGTGAATTGCTTCCTTCCAACAAACATTTCTCCACCATAAAGAAAATTTCCTTTGGACGTAACTTCCTAACATGCCATGAAAAATATCATCCTACCAGACTGCATTCATTGAGTTTATAAGACGAGGGTCCTGGATCCTACCCAATAGTCCAAGATTGCAGCATCCAGGGGCCCCCAGGCAAAGCATTCCGTGTCTTACTCCGAGGCTCAAGCCTACTTTGTGGCTGCAGTAAAGCTCTTATTTGAATTGCTTACCGTGACTTTGGCGTTGGTGTCACTAAAGAAATAATTCGGGTGGATCCTGTAGTAGTTGATCTCATTTGGTGACAAGTAACCGTCTAGAGACACCTGGTTGTATGAACCCCCATTGAAGAATCTACCACAATTGGGGTTGATAAGACGTCGAGGTACTACAAAATAAAACATGTTGTTATAGATTAGAGTTACGACTAAATCCAGGCCACACTTCAATGGGGAATTTGCGGAAATGGGGAATATATGGCCGTACTATACAACAGAAGACAGTATTCGGAATCGACAATTGACTCAAATTCCACATTCTGGTACTGATTCTTCTCTTTTTGGACTTACCTGATGCAATCCTTGAAACTAGTGGTTGAAGAGAAATAGCTAAATCACTTCCTTGTGTTGAAACTATAATATCTTTGTCTCTGTTGTAAGCAAAAGGATACCACATTTCTTTTGTACCAGGCACCAAGTACAAAAATCTCACATCTGCAAAAGAACAACAAAATAATTGTTAATGTGTACCTACTTGATTAGAACATCACCTTGGACGTTAGTGTCCATAGATCTGCTTCATTTAAAATTCCAATAGTTTATTATGCTAAACAATAAACAAATTTATACATTCGAAAAGAGTAAGGGGTACACTCTGAAGTTGAAGATGATCCAATACTGCTGACCTAGAATGCACTATGAAAGGTGGCTGGATGATAGCTGAAATTACTGAGATGTAGCCGTCACCCAATTGTGCATTCTATTTACTTGAACTGCATGGAGAGATATAACTCTGGTGTGTACCAGGAAAGAAACAGCACAAATAATAAGCCGTGGTATGGTTTGAAGGGATTATGATGAAGAGGTGGATGGAGGTTTACAAGTGGTTTACAATCTAGTGCTGCAATTTCTCAGCAGATTTAAACGTATGGGGAAGCCTATTGTTCAATATCCCTTAATTAGGTGTAACAAAAAATCAATCAATTTTCAATTTTCGTCTCCCTACCTGGTATGTTGTAGCGGAAATAGTTTATGGAGTCCTGAGCAGTGTTTTTGTCAGAGTCGCTCATTGTTGTCGTCATTGGAACGAATATAACAATGTGAGGGAGCCCTCCTGGAGATTGTTTGACGACGCTCTGTTGCAATTTGTTCAAAAATCTCACTTTTAGCTGACTAAGGACTTTCGGAAAATCGAATCCTCCTACAACTAGAACATAATACAATTTGGTTAAATCATTTTCTGAACCATTCGTTGGTTGATAAACTCAATTCGTTTTTTTGCTTTACCAGTTCGGTTATAGTCTGAAGGAATGTCCAAAGGCGATTGTATAGATTCTGCTAGCACACTTCCATCTTTCGCACTTATGATTGTTAAGTTGCTTCCATATTTCCATAAGTTACACTGCTCGGCTAAGTAGCTAGAGAAAAAGAAGACATGTTAATGTTAGACATTGATAGTAGGTACTCAATACTGAGTTCACTATGTTCGGGGTTTCAAATTTTTGTTATTTAGAGTCTATTAAATGAAGAATTGCTTTTAGAGGAATATCATCTCAGTGGCGGATTTTGATTGGGGGGGTTTGTCATGAAGTTCATTACCTAACCTAACGTAGTCTAACCTAACCTGACCTCGCCTGGATCAAGTTACTGTGAGCACTAGATGAGTGAAATCGACACCCCCTCACCTATTAGGTTCAAATTTGGTAGGATGTTAAAATGATATATTACTTGATCGTAGATGACGACCACTAACTTCTTAGTTTGTTTGATGTACCTACTAGAAGAGAGTGAGTTTATTCAATCTCAATTTTATAATGATGACAATTGCCATAACCCCGCCCCCATATCATTTACCTATTGGTGAACATTCTTACTTGAATATTCCAGCTACGTGTCGATAGGACCAGTTGCAATCAACAACTACCGTAAGATCAGCATACGGAAGGGCGTAAGGGGCTGAAGAATTGTAAGGGCACTGAGTCCCAGGTAGACTTGCTGAAACATATTTCTTATGAGATTTCTTGGAATGACACGATGTTTGGAATGCTATTTATCCATTGCCATGCTAGAATGCCATGCGAGATGTTCTTTAACCAAAATACTCACGCACGTAGGCTGTTGCTTGGGTAGCTGCGTAATCAGCAAATGTTTGCACACCTTCATCAGCTATTATGACAGTAGGTGGGAGGTCATAGTTCAGCATGTACGCAACAGCATAAGTCTACAAAAATGTAACACCACCTCATACAAGTTTTTTAAATGACATTGATATCATTGTTTATCTATTACATACAGTGATATATTATATGTATTAAGACCCTCAAATTTTTTAACAATGATGGATGTTAAAAAATTAATAAATGCTCGTTTAGCTTTACAGCTCTTAGAGGAAGATAGCCTCCCTTAATTAAACACTGCTTCTGCTTGGAGCTTGTTTTCTCCTCTACTGCTGCTTTGCGTAGTATATCTCATATTTCTATCAAGTTAAGATAGAATTGAGGTGATTGGGGCAGTTCAGCTCAGCAGCACTCAGTTCTGCAGTTTGGGTACCCATAAACATAACATCAACGAATCATCCCTTAAACCTAATTTCTTACCTGTTGGTTGAGCTGAGTGGAGAACTGAGGGTAATTATTCTTACGATTGCAGGCTTTCACGTCTGTGGTAAGGACTCCCCTGTCTGAGTAGTACGAGTCGAAAAGTTGTGATAATTTGATATCACCAAACGCACTATTCCACGACTGTATGTTTGTTGACAAATATAAACCTGGAGGAGCATCATTCAAGTACGTATTTCAATGAGATACTTTTAGTTAATATACTCGCTTATAGTACATACCTATGCTTGATTCTACTTAGCTATCAAGTATGAAGTCCAAAATAATTTTTTTAAATGTCTACCTAAAAAATTACTATCTTAAAACTTACCATCTACACCTCCAAGTAATCTCGCGTCGGTGAGCACGTTTCCACTACTATAACTTTGAAGGAAGTAATACTTTGGCACTGAGGAGCTATTCCAAGCCCCCTTGTTTCCTACAGCGATTAGGCCCTCTGGACCTTGTAGAAGTGCCTCCAGAGCTACACAGCCTGCAATAGAATGATTTCTTCATTAGAGCCTATGGCTGTGTTTTTCTGTTAACACGAATTCTTTCCACAGAACTGAAACGTTCCATGGAACTGCTTACTCATCAAATATGTGATGAAATCATGCCTGAAACCAGCTAAATGCACTGAATTCTTACTGCGTGTATACCTTGTCTCCCACTAAAAACGTGGAACAGACACTCCATTGTGATGTCTATTTTTATGCTGTCAAAATGGCAGTCTCAATACCTTAGAATCTAACAAAACTCAAGAAATTCAAAAACCAACTAAAAAATCCGTAATGCTGTACCTGCTAAAGTTGCTGCATATCGATTGTCTATATTTACTTCCCCATATGAATTTGTTCCATATGCATTTCCACCTTGGCTGTTCACACTAGAGCCGTAACCATTTACCCCAGTTCCATACCCATTGCTGCCAGAGCTCGGTCTATAGCTACCTCCTCCGCTACTGGGGTTGTAACCAGCTCTTTGGGAGTTCCCATTCCCTTGTCCATACCCACTCTGTCCATATCCTCCAGCATTCGTGTCAAAGTTGATGGGACCCCCAGGGAGCCCAAACCCACTCCCAGGTCTTCCTGGCTGTCCGTAGCCACCAGGCCCTTGTGGTCCAGGTCCATAGCCACCAGGCCCTTGTGGTCCAGGTCCGTAGCCACCAGGCCCGTGCTGTGCAGGTCCCTGAGGCCCTGGAGGTACAGGCGGTCGTACTCCATGATCTGGCCCATACCCATTGCCTCCACCACCATATCTGCCTCCATTTTGCTGTTGATAATTGCTGAACAGGTTGCGATAATGGTCAACACCAGTCTGCACTTGCCTACGCTGCCCTTGCACCGCTCTTGGTTGTATGAAATATGAATTATATGGAACTGTCTGATAATTCAGTCCAGCTGCTATCCCAGCAAGTACGATCCCTGGTGCAAATGATCCGTATCTGCAAATCCAAACATATTCTTGATTATGTTCTGCATCAACACTGTTGCTTTTCAAAGTGACACTTCTGTCATGATACACAGATTAGCCCAGACCATTTTTTTCAGCCCTAAGCACACAACAATGCTGTTTAACTCTAGACTAATGTGGCTTACTTGTCATAAACTACACCACTCTCCACAGGGCATAAACTTGTGGCCGTTTGGTAGTTCACATTGCCGCCATTTGCTAATTGGTAGTCTCCTGACATGTGGCCATCGTAGTTTGGCCTGGAAAATGAAAGATGTCCAATAATTGTTTTGCCTCAGCATTTTGGACGGGTTTTAAGGTAGTCGGAAGATTGTTTGGTCCTTGTAAAGTTAATACTCGTGAATAAGAATGTTACCATAAATACTCGGCTTCTCCTGTTTTTGACAAGTCCCTCGGGTATCTTGCATTCCATTCTGAATACTTTGATAGCTTGCTACAAGGAGTGTCTCCATCTCCTCGGTCGTACTTGTCTATGGACGTACTGAGCATGGCATGTAGTGTACACTGAAATTATTGAAGACAGAAACTGAGATTGTATGCATGAGTACATGATGGTGAAGAGCAATACTCATCAACATGATAGGATACTATATTATTGAAATAATTATGAACAATTACAGGTGACCATTTCAACGATATATTCACCAATATAGTGATCAACTCACTTTCTCTTTCCAAGTTAGGACTCCATCCGGTATAGAGTTGTATGAATTTGAAGCGGGGATGACTTTGTTCATTTGTAGCTTGTACAGATAATACTCCCTACCTGTTCGGCGATATGGCTTGACATACTGACTCGCTTGAACTTCTGGGTCCCGTTCAATACCGTCGTATCGATACCTGAAGAAAAAATGGATGTCAGATATTTTTCACACACAGTTCAGCATGACTGCCTTGAAATGTCTCCCTTACAGAATAGGGTCAGGATAATTTATCAATTTTAACTGAAATTAATTTAGAAAGTCCCTCGTTTCTTCTGTTTGAACATCTTCACGATCACTTACTTGAGAAGTATGGCAGGTGCTAGTAGCCGATTGTTCAAACTGTACGTCGCATCTTCCAGTTTGCGAAGTAAAGCGATCAAGTTCGTTGTCGTCATGGGCAGCAAGTTTTCCTTAGTGACAATGTACGTGCTGTTATAGCAGTCCCTCAAATTCTGAGGGATCGTGTCTGATATTGCGTTTGGGCTTGTCTGCTGGCCCTCTGATTGCAACACCAGTGCTGAAAATTTTCACATGATGCTGAAACTTGGCTAATTGTATTGTTGGAACATTCTTGTTGCGCCCAGGTTTGTGTAGTCATAGCATTGACCATCACTGAACCCTGATTGTTTCAAGGAGAAAATGGTATGATTTCCTTAATTGATTCCCTAATTAGTATTGGTTGTTGGAATCAACTAAGATCTTGCCAATTTCACCCTCGTCTCCACCACATCGTCCCCCCCCCCCCCCGACCCATTTTGGTGATTAGTTACTAAATAGGTTCTTGAATGGTATTTAGCCATGACTGCAGGTTCCAAAATGTCTGTACTTACCGAGAAGGGAGAGGATGGCGATCCACCCCATTGAAGCATGGATCTGAAATGAAATATATAACGACAAATATTTAGTGATTGATTATCAATATAGATAAACAATACCAACTCCTATTGTTCTCTTATAATTAGTTCTAGAATCATCCTGAACCCAATGGGAGAATTCTAATACCAAACTCTAAGGATTTTAAACATGGAACGTGGCTCCTAAAGCTAATTTCTATGCTCTTCTTTATATGAAGCTGTAATTTGGCATGTACCCTCCTTAGGACTTTAACTTGACGCTGGCCCGACTCCAGATCAGCTGAGTGGCTCCTAAAGCTAATTTCTATGATATTCACTCTATGAAGCTGTAATTTGGTATGCAGCCTCCTTAGGACTTTAACTTGACGCTGCCCAAGCCCTGGATCAACTGAGTGGCTCTTGAAGCTAATTTATATGCTAATCACTCTATGAAGCTGTAATTTGGTGTGTAGCCTCCTTATAGAAATTTAGCTGTAAGGCTCAAAACGAAAGAGAAAAGGGGGTCCAGGGGTGGGTGCAGCGCGCAGGGCCGCATTTTCCTTGGTTGGTTACAAAGTTTAGCTACCTTTGTTTCTTTCCCTCGTGTACAATGTTCCACTCTATACTCTTCCACGGTTAAAAGTAGGTACACATGATGGTTTTATTCACCATCTTAATACATTACACGTATCAATCTTCAACCAGAATTCTTCAACGTAAACACCTCAATTGGTCACCACAGTACCTAGGTATTGGAAACAATAATCCAAAACAAGTGTTATAGACCTGGGAACGTGTTAGTCTACAGATAAAATCCATATTTGTTTTGTTCTAAAATCCACCTGGTCGTTTATAATCGTCTAATCTGCGGTGAGAATTATCTTTCCCATTTCCTTCGACAGCTCGCGATAACAACCTACGAATCGATAATGTTTATTATGAGCGGAATATTTCAACCCGTGATGTTGAGTAATTTGTGCCTACCTGTCAGGTAGTAGTATTTGTATAATGTGGCATCTCCCTTAGCCAACATCAACTAATTAACTAAAGTGCCTCCTTACCTGCTTAACGTTATTGATAACTACCGGAAACCAGGTTTTAGCACCGCTCAGGGGGAACGAATGAAGCAAATAACAGCCGGATCTGCTCAGGGATCGGTTCTGGGACCCCATCTCTGAAACGTCGTTCATCCACCTTCATAAAATTATGACGAGGTGGATGAACGACCTTAGCCTAACAAGAGTACAGAAGTAGTTGTCTTTACCCTTAAGGGCACACCCACCATCCTACCAATAAGCGTTGAAGGTGTAGAGGTTTGGAGCAAGCCGGCGGGGAGATATTTGGGAGTCATGCTGCACACCAAGCCGTAGATAGGGCCTCCGCTCTGATTCGCCTAATGAGAAATACGAAGAGGCCTTGCTAACGGTGCCTGATGATGTCAGTGGAACCTTTGATTTTGCTGTTTGAGGCAGAGGTGTGGGAAGATGCTCTGAACGTTGCGTACTGCACTGGAGCACAGCGGATTGCAAGCGCCTACAGGACTATCAAAACCAGCAATACGAGTCCTGGCTAGTGTGATACCCATACAGCTGCTGGGCGCAGGAAACGGATATACGAACGGGGAGACGATATTGATATTGAGTTTATTCAGCCACCAGGGTACAAATAGGGCTATAAAGCCCTCTGTTACTATGCATAGGACATGTCCCTGGAAGAGACATTACAACTTCCTCCTCAAAGCGTCGACATTACATTCATAATTATTATATTATCTACATGAAATTTAAGAGATAAAAATCAACTACACTTCACACTGTGAAGTTTTAGAAACACAAAACAAGATCAACAACTTTTTAACTCCACAACAACCAAAATTCAAAGCTTCTGTACCTCCCTACTTCCGAAATATTCAACTTCTCAACCATTCTGTTGTAAATATTTTGAAAACAAAATTCCTTATAACCGTAACTGTTCTTGAAAGCCTTCACAGAAAGGTTGGTTTTAAACATTTAGTGTCACTTTATATTCGAATACTAGAGGCATTGAATGACTTATTGAAAATACTGGTGCGATGTAGTGGATCCTGGAACTGTATGTTTGCATTACGTGTGCCCCGCTGGTGAACCTCACCCACCGATAAATAATTTTCTCGTAAATTCACCGTAGTGGAAAATTTAATGATTTTGAACAAAAAAGTCGCGTTAGCCAACTTGATACGTGCTGGGATTTTCAGCCATTTCAGCTTCGTATAAAAGGGGGTAACATGCTCATCCAAATTCAGGCGGAATACAAACCTGATCACTGCGTTTCGCGGTTTTTTCAGTAAATGAATGTGATCATTGTTTAAATCGCAAAAAGAATCAAATAGTCAAAATTATGCATTACTAAAGCCTGCACCAACTCATGCCTAGAGTGTAGAAGGAAGTAGAAAAGAGTTGCCATGACGCAAAGGCGAAGGAGAGTAGTTGTCTTGATGTTGCAGTGTGAGCAGCATTGGACCCACACATCAGAGGATCCTGAGGGGAAAGATTGTTCCTTCAGCAGAAGCGGCAACAACGGGGGGACGCAGACCAACAAAGGGAAGAAGAGTCAAGAGGACTCAGCCCGGAGTAATGTGTTAAACAGTCCCAGGCTGAGTTCCAACACGGGAAAAGGCAGGTGAGGTTTGAGTGCCACAGGTTTGAGTGGAGGTGCGGTCCTCTCCAGTACGAAGCTCGGGTTGGTGTACGATTAATTTTTTATTCTTCTTATAAATATAAACTTTTTTTCTCTACATTGAGTCATAATCTGTTTTGTTTTCAGAATGAAAGAAGCCGCAAGTCTTGCCCAACAGTTCATTATTTTCCATCTAAGTCTTCGCGAGTTCCCATCCCTGTACGAAATAATTGGAGTAATGAGGAACAACACTGTGCCCGTTCTGATGATTTTCAAGTAACTAACTACTTTCCCTTCACGCCTAAGTGCATTATTCCTATTTCCCTTAGTGCATTATTCCTATTTCCCTTAGTGCATTATTCCTATTTTTTAGGCCGTGTATCTGCACCACTAATCGCAGTAACAGAACACAAAACATTGTTCCACTTTTGGTCATCTCTTTTCAATAGTGAACCTTAAGAATCGACCTGAAAAAAGGTTGACCTATTTCCACTAATTGGAACATTTCGGCTAGAAGATACAGATGACAGTCCCAGGGATAACAATGTGGGCTAAATATCGTAGTGGTCGAATTCGAGGTTGATTTTAGAACACCAATAACATCCAGTATTTGATTCGTTTTGAGAGCTTTGGGAATACGTGGAAAATATTGAAGATTGCACAATCTGAATATTGAAGATTGCAGCGTGGAATGTAGACAATAACGTGAAAAAGTAGTGCAATGTCACTTACAACCAAATTATCTACTTACCTATCCATCTACTGAAAAACCAAAAATGATTGAATAGGGAAGATGGAGAAGCCACTTTTGGCACAGATGCAGGGGAAGGTGTTCTGCACCACAGAACACATTCCCCTTGCATCTGTGCCAGAATTGGCTTCTAATCGATTTTTTATTTCCTATTGGTCCATTATTGCCTGGACTATTATGATTCGTACTCAGTTGAAATCACACGCTAAAATGTATAAGAGCCTCCGTGGTTACTTTTTAAATTTTATTCAGGTTAAAGACATATAAAGAGCTCACCTCCATCTTCTTAATATTATATTCCACTCTCCCAATGATCCAATTACGTTTTCAACACTGATATTCCCGATAAACTGAAACTGAGTAATACAATCGTGGAATTCAACATACAGTTAAGTTCCCAGGTATGTACAAGTAACTGAACTAGTGATTTCCTAAAACTGGTAAACGAGCACGAAGAATTTGAAGAGCCTCGGCACACCCAGATATGACAACATCGGTGTTATACCTTTTCAAAAGATAGCGCGGAGATAAGATAAAATGTGATCCTCTCGACCGAAAATGTCTAATTTCGAGCGAAACCGAGCAGGTGAGTGGGGCCGATAGCGGATGAACCATAGCGCGCATTCAGGATGTCACAAGAATATTCGTTGACTCACTCGCCTTCCTTTTCGAACTGAATCACGAGTATTTTATTGGCCCACCGGAAATGTATGATTTTCTTTTTGTTTCCTAGTGGTTTCTAGAGGCTACTTCATAGACAACCCCACCATCTTCACGTTTGTGAATGAAACCATTTTTCAAACATTTGAATAACTTGGTCCGTAAATGATATTTTCGAGATAAGATGTTTTTAAAGTTTCAAGATTCATTTTGAACCCCTCCCTATTGACCTAGGACTATGAAAAGTTAAGGGATCATTCTCGAGGTGGTCGGAGCCCGCATCAGGACCTCGAAGTGACCTGTGGAAAACTGGATATCGTTCTAAAACGCCTTGGTGCTCAAAACGATTTCTATCTTTCCCCAGGTCGCCTCGAGGTACACCCCCCCTCCCCTCCCCTATAGGTATAATTTTACTGGACTGGCAACGCTATCCCAGCCTTAATTGAATCGTTTATTTCAGAAACCACCTCAGTGCGCTTCTTCCAGCTTTCGGGAAACAAAAACAAAAAAAAACTATTTTGGTAAATTTTTTTCCCGTCAAGTTTTTGAGCCATGAATTTTTGAAAATTTAGCACTTGGGTGGTTTCTGCAATAAATGAGTGTATTCAAAGTGATTTTTTGAAAATGTTTATTGAAATTTGCCAAATGAGTAATTATTACTCATTTGACTCAATTTCAATAATAATTTTCCAAAAATCAGGTAGGTAACAATTATTGTTACCTGTTTTGGTATCAATGGTAAGTAACAGACACACTTTAGTATAAACAAGAGTGTTTTAATGGGAATCAAACGGAAAATACTCGAATAAGTTTCAGCATGTCTATATTATACGATGTTATAAGATGTGGTCTATTCAGCTTCTGGCAACTCTTGTTCAGTTGTTGGCCATTGGTTGGCCAGGTGTTGTAGAAGGCTTCATATCCAACAGTATGCTCCATCAACGTCTTGATATCTTCAACCTTTTTTGGTTGATTGGGACCTAAAAACAAAAATCTCACGGTGCAATTTTGCATTTTAACCCGATAAATTTTAAAATTCGTTATGTCCTACACAAATATTTAGCTAACATTGAAAATATAAACGTTTAAAGTTACCTTGGTAGAATAAAAGTAAACATACCTTCCACAAAGGATAAGCTTTTTCTGTTGGTGGTTCCGGAGGGTTGGCAGTTTTTAGCAGTGTGAAGGTGGATGTTGCTATTCCTCCAATGTATTCGCTTTCGACCAATTTTCCAGGAGGATCCTTGTAGAAAAACTGCTTGTGCCTGGACACTTTGAATGACTGCTCAATTTCTTTGGGTACGTTCATGCCTGAAGTGTCGTCCAAATTTGTCATTTTCTTTTATGATTTGGGCCACCACTTTTTGAAACTGAGAACATCGTTTGATGTGAGGTGATGTACAGTAAATCGGCTTGACTTGCTGGCTTTTACCTCGAGCTCTTCATATTCATCTGGAGTATAAATCCTGTCCGTCTTTCTCAAGAGACGCTATATGGCTCCAAAATCTCTGTCATGGGGAAAATGAGTGGCCTCGTACAGGGAAGTTGTCAGAGTCACAAAGGTTTATGTAATGTACAACTCTATGGTTCTTATTTTGGCCTGATGGGCCATCACGAAACAGCGAGCCACACAAGTGACAAGGCCGCCAACCGTCGGGAGGAAATTTACCTCAGATAGAACCTGAACGACGGCGCTTAGGTTCTTTCTGAAATAAACGGATGCCAAATAGCATTGAAAATAAAATATGGAACATTGGTTATTCCCGCACTAATCGACGTATCTACCTCTGATGTAAATAGTACCACTAAAACATCATTTTTTGAATTTTTGTCGCTTAGGTGGTTTCTGAAGTAAACGATTCAATTTCAGTCCACCCCATTTTCTAATACACCAGATTCTTGATATACGTACTCAGAGCTTTTCATGAGTGCGCGCAATTCTCTTGAATTTTATAATGGTTATCTCCTCAGATTTTATAGCAAAATGCTTGACTTGAGTCCTGAAAGATGAATCACACTACATCGCTCATTTAGTGCACAGCTTCTTTCATCCATGTAACAAATCACTTTTCAATTGGCAGGTTGAAAGACTTGAAATTTATTCACATCACCCACCCTAATTTCGACCACAGTTTCATACTAAGTTAGACGAACTAACTCAAGTAAAGCGACCCTTGATAACGAGTAATTTTACTTTCGGTCAAGCCCAAATATTTAGGCTAAACTTTTCATTTTTGATCCACAAAGGTCCACTTTGTCATCAAGGGTCGCGTACCTCTTGAAATAGGTACCTTGCGAGTTAGGGATTATAACGAGTTGGTGTTAAAATAATTTTAACAATTCTTGTTAACGATACAATGGGGTAGAGGTATATAATAATCCTTTTCTTCCACCCAGATTACTGGACGAGGTGGCCGAGTGGTTAAGGCGTTGGACTGCTAATCCAATGTGCTCTGCACGCGTGGGTTCGAATCCCATCCTCGTCGCAGAACACTTTTTGCCTCGACGTAAGCGCATTTGGAACTGCATCATACTACCAAGCACAATTTGAAATTTGGATCATCATAAAGGTTTGTAACCGAGGCCATAATATGGCCTCTGAGTGATAAGTGACATAGTGATATAAGTGACTTTAAAATGTAGGAATGCAGGTCAAGAAATGTTGACAACAGAATTAAAAATCGGCACCATACCATATTCTCACCGTACTCATACCATACCATACGAATTTCTTTCCTATCATACCATACTGTATTATACCAAATCATACATACAATAATATACCTACCATACTCATACCATGTCATACAAACCGAGGGAATATTGAAATATCATCCATTTCTGACCTATATTTAAAATTTCAAGTATCTAGCTCATCATCAAAATTTAATTTGTTTAAACAAATAGGTATTATTTAAACAATTTTACAGACAAGAAACCGAGTGAATATTGCATTTTGATCCAGTTCTGACCTATTTTTTAAAATTTCAAGTCAATAGCTCATCGTCAAAATTTAATTTGTATTATTACAAAAAGGTATTATTTAAACTATTTTACAGATGAGAAACCGAGTGAATATTGCAATGTGGTCTATCCACGACTCACGGTGAAAATTTCTAGACTGTAGCTTACCGGGAAGATGAAAAAAGGTAGTTTTATTCTGGGCTTCTGGGAGTTTGGTCACATAACGGCCGTTTTCGACGCGAAAGTTTAGTGTTTTTCCTAAACCTTTGCGCGGTCACTGTGAACGAACGGCTGGTCGCACAAAAATCCAATTGGTCTTAAAAGATTCGTAATTTTTCAGGTCATTCAGAAGTGAACTAAAAATTACACCGTTTCATGAGAATTTTTAGAGATATGACATTGTCGAAATTTCAAAGTTCGTTTTGAACCCCTTCCCCTTGACCTAGGGTTATGAAAAGTTTCGAGGATCATTGTGGGGCTGGTCCAAACCCAGAAACCAAATTTCGTAATTTTAGCTCAACGCTAACTGGGCAAAGTGGCACGGACGGCGTACGGCGGACGGACGGATTTTTTTTTATTCGATTTTCTGAATCTACGTGTCTTGAAACGTAAACCAACAAATTTTGAGGGGGGGGGGGTTAAAATTTTTTTTTCTTTGGGCGATTCCAATGGTTCATTATCGAAGATAATAAACCAAAATCGTAGCTTTCAACTAGGTATATTTAAGTTTAACAGTTGATTTACTTAAAGCTCCGAATTTCTTAAACGATATTACATTTATATATTTTTCACTGCTGGTGCCAAATGCGTGAATCAGTAAATGGCTCGTTAACTTCAACTAAACATGATCTAGTATTTCTTTCTTATGTAGCAGACCCGACAGACGTGGTCTGTGGTAAGAACGGACAACGTAGGTAATAATCGAAAATTATTATTCAATTCGATCAGTAATAAAAACTAACATTTAAAACATCATTTCCAAAGCATAGCTTACTGCAATCTATATAAATAAGAATGAAGTTTGTCTGTATGACTAGGATTGCGATGACATATTAGGGAATGGTTGGACGCTTCCACGCGAAGTTTTTGAGAAAAAAATTGATTTTGATTGGAACGAATGAGCCTTGCTCACGACCTGTTTTCTACTCTGAAGAGATGTAAATTTTCGAAATCAACATTTTTCTTAACAAAATGCCTTAATAAAAAATATCATTTTTTATTAGCATTTTGTTAAGAAATTTTGTCAAATTCTCAACTCGCCAGTCCAATCTGAGTGTTTGGTCTATTTAGACTCCCAGGTAGCGTACTACGCTACCGTTATTAGAATACCACGTATCATCAATTTTGGCCAAATTCGATTTCCTAACGCCCGATCGAATGGCGCTGTCGCCAAGTGTCTATAAAAATAATTTTGCAATTATTGCTTATGGGAGAAATAGCCAGTTTTCTAATGACCCGTAACAGTTTTGTTTCTTTACTGCATCCAACACCTCGTATCAGACCTCAAGTCATGGGATCCAGTACCGAGTATCAGAATCACACAAGGGCACACGGTCCTCAAGTTTGATTTCAATTTACTCAGACTTTTCAGTTTCATTGAAATTTTTCATTTTATTTACCTATATTGTAAGTGCACCACTATTAATTTACGGTGGTGAATCGGTCAGTAATAAATTTTTCAAAATTTTAATTTCGTTGTTCTAATCGCACCATTTTTGCGCTGACTATACCACGTATCAGAGTTGGTTTTGGTTTCCAATACCACGTATGAGGGTTGACGTGTTCACAAAGCTATTTGTTTTCTATGCCCATTATTGGAGTGGGTTTTAAAACATCCAGAAAGACACATTAACCCGGACTGGAGCGGTTTTTTGCTCCCCTGAGAAGTTGGATATTTTCTGATATCCATTCGAATGAGGGTTGCTTAGCCGGGCTCATGGCAACTTATTTCTCCGAGAGTAGAGATAACTGCATTCATCAATCCAAATGCAATGAAGTGGGTTTTGTCAAAATTCGTTTCATCCCTAGCTCATTCAGGCATTCAAAAACAATCGAAAGGCTGCAATACGCCTTCGCAGCTTGCAGGCCGAAATTATCAAGGCGCGCCAAGGCGGTGTCTTCGGCGAATGAGATGATTTCCCGCTCCGCTTCTGTTCGATGCAACCCATCCGGATAAATAATGAAATATACGGGACCCAAGCATGTTCTTGCAACCTCAACTTGCAAGTCCCTCCCTCGTCTCTTCGCCAAATTTGAAAATTTTCATTCCCCAAACTCAACATGTTGCTAATTTTTGTTGTTGCCGTATTTTTTCAGCTCTTAACTAAAAACTTTATTGTTCTGTTATGAACACTACAGTTTCGATAATTGGGGAACTATAGTAATAGTCCTCTAATGCGTGACGTGATGAGCCTGGTGTAATGTGGATAAGAAATTATATCGTTTAAACCAATTCGTAATCATGTATCGTAATGAGATCTTGTACCTTACAGCTGTTGATGGTGAAATCCCAAGAATCCAGAAAAGTCGCATGAAAACTTGACACTTCTTCTTTGTGGTCACGAAAACGACGTCTTCACCCGCTCGAACGTCCAACGACTCAATGCGGAAGAAGTTGGGCAGGAAAAGGAATTGGTCGTTTTTTGTATAATTAATGAACATTGATCACCGGGCCGTTGTCCTCTGTCGAGCGTTTTGGTGAGGTGTCAAATAAATGTGTCATCAATCCGGTGTATTGCTCCTCATTGATGACCTCCGACTTTCCAAAACCCCTGATAGGTTAACTATCAAAAAAGATGTACCATCATCTTTTGGTTTATTATCGTCCAAACCCCGTATGTTTTCATATATCTGATATGGTGGGTATTTTGCAGTTACCTACATTTTATTGTACGAGTACCTAATAATTTTCTAATGTTTCTGTTTCAAGTTGATTGGAGCCTTAGTTTTGCAAAAGTTTTTTTCTTTCTATAAAACAATTTAATCAACTTGGATTATGGACAAGGTCCTTTTAAGCAGGGTTTTGACAATGAAAGTTTTCCTCGCGAGGCAGTTTCGCGAATCAAAATCAAATGTTGTAGACTTCCCTCCAGTTGCCTCGATAGCAGTCGGTAAACGCATCAAAGGTGATTACATCAGGCACTCGTGACGTGTAGACCAAAAAAAACATGAACCAAAGCGAGTCAATTTGATCGGGTTGTATAAGAGACCATCAATCTAGCAGAGGGAGTATACTGAACCCGGGGTCTATATGCTGCTGGCCTACAAGGCAAGGCTTAGCGAACGGTCCCATCCCCTGCTACAAACCAACCTGCAGATAGGTATCGGTGTGGTAATTAACCCACTTCCCTCACCCTTTTCACTTGAATGATCTAGATGTGCTTCAGCAGTAAGTAAATTCAAGTCCCAGTCACGTGAATCATCCCTTACTAAAGCTTGAGGTTCGAACAGTTGAAATAGAGCCATAATATGATGATTTATCAATATTCATTGAAATAACTTTTCTAAGGTGAAGAATATCCTCAAAATCCTTTTAAAGATGCTACAAAGCCCACTCACATGCCTTGAGGTTTTGACAGGGCTGTCAGTTAACTACGAGTACCTACATACTTCTACTGAAAACTGGCTGGATTCGTGAGTAGTTTGAGGTATTAGTTAGAATTGGTTGTTTCTCACAAGAGGTGTCGCTTTTAAACTTGTACAACGTCAATGTTATAGCAAGGAACGACCCACTTTGACAACCTAAATTAACTTTATTGAAAATATCTAGGTACCTACTTTGCATTTCCTAACCTTTCTATCTTGTAGAGCGAATAAATAATATGCTGCCTACTCTCCAACTATCTATACAAAGCTGCAGGTACTCCTACCATATATTTCCTGCTAGTGTCTTGTAGGGGGCATACAATGTGCTGCCCTCCTGCCATATATTACCAATGATCCTACCTATTTCAAACCAAATCGGACTGGAATCCAAACTCAACCTATTTACCTGCTATGAGTAGACCTACTGTTGTACCTACAGCTTTCCAGACTTCCCTACTTTAAATTGAATTAAAAAAATCACCATCCAACAAAGTATTCAAACTCAACTTTATTGCAAAATCTTCGTTTTCTGCAAATCTGTACACAAAAAAGTCAATAAAAGTTGAGACAACTCATGAAACGATTTTTTTTTTTTTTTATAACGAGTCATCTCACTGTATAAATAATACACAAATTAAAGCTTTTTTTGGAAATATATTCAGAACATTGACAGTAATATATTAAAAAAAAGGCCATCGTTATTTTCAGAAAATAAACCCAGTCAGTCTTGATTCTTATTTACTTTCAAATTACGAAAAATTATAGTATGTAATGTTATTTACAGTTTTGACTTCTAAGACCGATCACAACTACTAACTAGTTAGGTAGTCTTACAAATTTTTACCACGTTCATTTTAATACAATACCACAATGAAGTTTCAAAAAAATTCCGGAACCAACTGATTGAATGAGATACGCCTTAAAAACACTGGGTGAATGTGCAAAAGTAAATAACTAATCAAATTTGTACAAAAAATAAAATTAAAAAAATACAAGATTTCATCTTAATTTTTCCAGAAAGTTGATGATTCTTCCCTATGATGAACGAAAATCTCTAAAAGTAATCGTTGATGTAAAAGAAGCAAGTTTATAAGTAGCAATGAAATGATTGCTTTAACAATTTATGACTAACCACTTTGGAAACAGAAGACAGTGCCTTCATCAAGAACTTTCAAAAGTAAACACTCAAATCCAAGAAGAGTGCAACAGATTTTTATGCGTGCTATGATAACTCGAACTATATAACTCCAAGGTGCACAAAAACCGTTGATTACATTATAACGAAAATTAATTTTATTAAAATACATAATTTACAATTTGATTTCAAAATTTAAAACCGATCTATACAATAAAACAATACTGTTCGTGGTAAAGTTTTATACACTACAATGAATTTACGTACACAGATACAAAATTATAAATTATTATTAGGTGCTGTTCAGATACCTAGTTTATTAAATTACGATGATTATTTACATTGAATTATAAATCCTGTTCAGTTCACCATAAACGCTAGGGCTAAAGGGTAGCTGGAATAGAGGTACTGAGGGTGTCTCAAGTCCATAGATAGGAAAGACATTCTGCTGCAGCTCTAGATGCTTCCGAATCTAAGGCAGCGGCTTCGACTATTTGCTGCTCATGAAGAAGGAGGCGCCTTCGAGCCGTGGGGCAGGCTATAGCGAGGTTGCGGAGTATGAGAGCTGAAGTGAGACGAACGCTTTCAGCAATCCTATCACCCGCTTGGGTGTTTGCGATTGGAGGCGGGCCGTAGTACCTCGGAGAGAACTGGACTCCGTAGGGAGGTTGCGAAGGCGGTTGTGGAACTGGAGGAGGAGGATGAAGCTGAGGAGGTGGCGGAGGCATAAGAGGAGCGCCAGGTAAGTTGAGGCTTGGATTGAACTGTTCAGGGGCAGGAGCCGTCATGACCACTGGTGCTGACGATAATGGCGGTAACGGAGGTGGCATACCTGGAGGCGGTGCAGGACTCGACAGAGGAGGTTGCCCTCTCGCTTGAGAAGGATGAGGACGGGGTCTGATAACTGCTCGCGCTTTGAGCGGCATCATCACATCCGGGTGGCAATGCTCTCTGTGGATATGCTTAGCCAGGATTCGGTAAACCATTTTCCCCGCAGTACATGACCCCCATAAACACTTGCCTTCCAACATGGTTTGAGGACAATGTGTAGAGCAGATATGTACAAAAACTCCACCAGGTGTTTTAAACTTCCTCAAACATCCTCGCCACTCGCACAAATAGTCATCAGGTTCTGGTACACCATTCACTTTCACTTCCTCTTGTATCCCATTCATTACTGGCGCCGATTTCTCAGATTTTCCAATTCCCTCAATTTGTTTCAATTCTACGTTATCTATCATTACGTCAGAGTTCTTCTTTTCCCCTACTTCTGTAACGACAGCTTTTTTAGTGATTTCACCATTATTTTTCACTGAGTCCATACTTTCTTCTGAGCCAATGTGGTTGTTGGTAACTATCTTATCCTGCATATCCTCACTGTTGGATGAGTTGCTCTCGTCCGACGACTTGGAGGGTGGAGACATTGGAGTTGCGACAACGAATTCTTTCCCATTCAGCATCATCTTCTTTGTCACATAACCAACATTTTTCAGAAGGCTTGGATTATTGTGAGACATATTTTTAACAGTATTAATAAGATTTTGATTGCCCGGATTACTAATTTTCACAATTTTAGTGACAGGCTCTTCAAGGTGAGCTTTTAAAGTTATAGCTGGTCCAACTGTGCTGACCGTCACAGGTTTAACTCCGTTCGGTGTGCTGTTGCGAAGGGCGTTACACAGAAGAGAATTTTTCCTTGGGGAAGTTTGTAACGTGATAACGTCTTTACTTGTAGAGCTTCCGTCGTCTTTCTGAGATCTTCGACATTCGCCAGTAACGCAGCAATTAGGTATATTTTCTACCCTCCGGTAAGCCTCCATGGGAGGAACAGTATTGTTCACGTAGTACGGGTAAGGAAGCTCTGGCGGCCTCACTGACAAAGCACCAAGATCTTTTTCAGCCAGATTCCTCGTCCCGTCTTCACTCACTAAAGTTTCCGAGACCCTGATGCTTTTCCACGTACCAAAACTAGCGGAGAGGGGAACCCTAAATTTTAACAAAAGCACCAACACACTCAATGACCCCGTTGTTCGGGCAATCATATCACAGAATATTTTGTCTAACTGACTGAGAGCGTAAAGAGCTTCCAGAGTACAAAGAATGATAACTACATCCTGCAATGTCAAATAAGTACAAAACTTTGAGAACATTTCTTGATCTATACTGTCCAGCAGTGGTCTCTTATTCACATCAACTTTGGCTATTTCACTAAGCACTCTTAAAGAGGCAAGAACATCCGAAATATCCTCGGACAAAACATTATCTTTGACTACAAACATGATTTCTTTAAACCCCAATGTCCTTATACACATCTTACTAGCTAAGCAATACATCATGTCCCACCCTAGTTCAGATATTTTCTTGTATCGACAATCACAACACAAGAGGGCAAACCGCACAGCGGTAGTGTCAGCAGCGAGGAACGAGGCATTATCCCCATGTAGCGTTAAATTCACTATAATCCGTGCGATCTGACAAACACGTTCGATGAAAAAGTCACAATTGGCTAGATTTTCTGTCATGTAGCTACGTTCGGGTAAGTCGACCATCAAGCAATCCTCATCTTGTGTCCCACTGAAATTTGCCTCATTCGTGAGCCAAACAAGAGCATCATGTTTCAGAGAATCCTTCCAGAAGCTTTTAATTTCTTGGCCTCGATCTTTTTCATAAAGCCCGCATAAGTAATCCTTGAAGTATACGTCTGTGAAGACACCAGCGTGAGCCAGGAGGTTGATAAGGAGGCGCGGGGATTTGGTCAGAGTAACAGGGTTGTCATAAGCGTGAAGTGAGAGAAGGGAGCACACATTGATGGCGAAGTCTTGTTCGTTCGGCAGTGGGGAAATTAAAGAGAGCTGCAGTTTTTCAAACTTATCCCGCTCACTCAGCGCATTAAGTCCCAGAAGGAGCCTCTGCTCTTCGGAGAGTCTATGTTGATCATTGTTATATGTAGTTGGAACGCCGTAAAGTGTTCTGGCCGATTGCTTGTTCATCCTCCTAATATTGAAATCGACCTCATCCTCCGGCTCGCCTCTCACCTTGTGCACGAAATGCGTCTTCTCATACTTGTCGAGGAACCGAAGGTAAATCTGTTTCAGGGCAACGGAACCGTTGACGCAAGCATTCGGAAGCTCCAGTTTCGAAACGACATCAGGCCACTGGTTGTTGTCACTAACCCTTTCCCACCCTCCTAATCTAGTTACTGACTCGTAGAGCCCCAGCAAGTCTACCTCTTGTCCATTGATGGTGGGCAAGCGCATCAACGGAGTTCCAACCGCCGCGTGGAAACCCATAAGGTCGTTGACGAACTGCTCTCTCTTCACTTTCCTTCGGTCGTTTTCGTTGTTACTCATATCATCCATAGCCATGAACCTGCAACAGAAACCATCGTGGGTCTTAACAAAGGAATTTTATACTATCAACATGACTTAATGGTGAATTATTTTTTGAAACGCCCATGTGATAGCATTGGCCTCAACAAATACAAGAGGGGGAGTAGGAGGACGAAATAATTCATAGAGTACCAGGGGATTGAAAAGCTACATGCAACGTGACCTAATGAGCGAATTTTCGAAGTAACCTACAAATGGTATGGCCGACCAAAACCGGAGTAGCAGCTACTATAACTTTGAAATGTACATAACCTATTTGGTCGCAATATCTGACGAAAATAAAGTGTTGAATGATGAGTATTCCATAAAATTAACTTTGAATTGATTTGAGGATTTAGGAGTAGCAATATAGTTTTTTTGCGTTTCATTTTATATTTGGTAACCATAATTTATGCTACACCTGCAATTTCTAATCTTCAAGTACCAAGATACATTACTACTCTAATATGTACATCATAATGTTTTACTGTTATTAAGACTACTGAGATTATGAAAAGTGATCAATTGTAACACGTCCTAGGAAGCATACCATCTTCACAAAGAAGTCCCACCCCTTTCATTTCACGTTTTTCATAATTCCCCGCAATCTACAAGTTTCTCTGTGCAAGTAAGTGTGTTGGGATATCAAACCTCTTCTGCATAAGGAAAGCAGGTTAAAAAATTTCAAAGATGTTGATGGTTTTCCATAGAACTGATTCACTCATGAGCTGAATTCGATTTCATTGATAAAATAATCGATGATTCTAATTTTAAGTGTAGAACAAACCATCAAATTGCACCTCTTTACAACCAACCATATCGTACAGATATGTGCGCGTTTGAAGCCAAACCAGTGCGCCCATGCGAGAGTTAACCTTTCAAATTTGAAGAAACTGTGACCAACTCCAGTGCCAACCTACCTAGAAGATCGGTCTAATGGGAGACAGGTGTAGGTAGAGTTCCACACCACCAATATTGACTACCTACGCTGTTGCCTAACCAACAGTTGATTTCGCAAGTCTGAAACCAAAATTGACTACCTAAATCTTGGAAACTTTCCCCAAAAAATGTTCTGGTGGTTTTGAATTACAAGCGTCCCTTGCAAGGCATTGAGAACTGTAGGGATTTTCATCCGATTTTAGTGATTCTTCATTTGCAGAACATTGGACTGATTCCCCAGTGAAACCTCTTCCAAAGAAAAATAAAAAAAATGCTATTTTATTATATGACTAGCAAAAGAGATTTTCTAAGGCAAAAGGATTTTCTATTGCAATTCTTGTTTTTTTTTTGTGAGATGTGAGATTCAGCCTCTTTTCCCATCATTGTAACTTCTTATAACGTCCACTCAAGCTATTTTCTACCACCTGCTTTTACTTTTATTTCATGTTATAATAATTAAAACTGGATATTTTTAGTAATTATTACTGTATAAGTAATTCAACAGCCCAAGTTTTATATTCTTGAATGAGGAGCTAGAGAAGTAGAAAATGATTTTTTAATGGTTCTAGGTCAGCACTCGAGTTTTATGGTGATGAATATCTGTAATTGCAACAGTCGTAAAGCAATTTATGATTGCTACCTAGGATACCTCCGTAAAGTAAAGGTAGTACCTAATTGTATACACTTCAACGCTAATGAGGGGTTTCTACGTAGGTAGCATTTTGTAATGGACATTTTCTGATCAAGGAACTCGCACAGCAGCAGCACCTACTAACCCTTCGTGGGTACTACATCGTTTATTATCCACATCTGTTCTCGTTTAGGTTGTCGTGTGTGGTGACTCCACCAGGAGATTTCTAAAAGAAATGATGTATTTCATCATCTCATGCAATGAATATGAACCAGAGCTGGGCGATTATCAACGTGCAGTAAACAAAAAGCACAAACAATACTCCAATGTATGCACCCACCATTAGCTGAGTGATTTTGGAGGCTAATTACTTCCTCATTCAACAGGCGATGCTGAAAGATGAATTGGCAATACCTCATCGACACGTCATACTCCTCAAGAGACTACGAACGCACAAAAGGTGTTCCGAAGCTCAGAATCGGGCAGAGCTCGGCCTCACCCACATAAAGCTACCAGTTGCCAAGATTATGTTAGGATGGGCCTAGCTGATTAGAGTAGACAACCGAAGACTATCCAAGATTTGCTCGGACTGCCTTGTGGAACTCGCGCCTAACTCGTCAGTCCCTGGAATACAACTTGAAGCTTCAAATGGCATCTCTCGTTTCGCAAAAAGCCACCTGTTGACCATTTTCGCGGATCGAATTGAAAGAGCTCTCAGAGAGGAAGACCATTTTATTTATTTATTTATTTATTTAGTTGTACATTTCACAATTGTATAGGTATATATAAACAAAACATACTATATTACAACTTATTGCTAGGCTAAAGGCAATGCCTGAACTACCTAGCAAGAATTGCTGTCAAACATTAACATTACTAATAAAAAATAAAATACTACTTCTGTACAACTTGTTATTGATACAACGCACTAATATAATATGTGTGATGCCTACAGACTACATTGATATTTCCTATGTATAAATACTATTTACAGCCTCCTCGCATTTATCTAACCCAAGTTTGATCAACCAATCACAAATTTTATTCCTATAAACAGGTCGAGAAAAGGATGTTGGGGATTTCAAATCTGTAGTGAGGGTCTTGTGAAGGATATACAATATATATTGGGGGCTTCTAGTTGTAAGTGAGAGAGTTGGTTTGGGGTTAATTACATTACCTTCAAGTCTAAAACGAGTGGGATACACATAGCTTTGGCTGCTCAGGATACTTGGGGTCTTGTAGTACAACAATAAAAGGGATTTTAAAAAAAGCTGACGAGGACTAAAGACCTTAAAGTCATTATAAAGCTGAGAGCTTGGGTAACGGTTCGGTTTTTTAAGAATAACTTTTATGATCGATTTTTGAAGGACATTAATTTTTTGAAGAGTCGTATGGTAGCATCCACCCCATATCGCCACTCCATATTGCAAAATAGATTGAACAAGGGCTATATATAACATTCTTAATTTATCTCTCTTTAAAATTGTCCTTACATAATAAAACACATACAAAAATTTACGTAGTTTTTTGTGGAGGTATTCTAAATGGGACTTCCATGTCAGCTTATCATCCACAACAACACCGAGGTATTTGTAATGTAAAACCCTTTCAAGAGTATACTGATGGTCACATCCCCTACGTTCTTGACACTTGACACTTGCTCACCTAATCACGGAGTGTGCTGTGCTCCGAGCTGACCGCAACAGTCCCTGGATCAGCCACATTTGTCTTTGGAGGATCTCCACGACGAATGCTCCCTGGTCACTTCCTACAACTTTCTGGGATTCGTACTCCAGATAGCTCAACTTCCCAATGATTTAATCGTATAAATAAAACCTATGTCATACTGTTTGCCCCCCCCCCTTTCTGATAGCTAGGCCTTTGGGATTCATACAATAAACCACTCATTCAGTTTCATACTTCTTTCGTATAGGTATCTTTCAATCAGACAAATAAGAGTAAATGCGTTTAAACGAAGAGAAACCAAGTTTTTTCCACAACTCCTTAGCCTCATCAAAAATGTATAGAAATTTAGAAGTTCATCAGAAATTTGAAAAAATACAAACGAATTTTACATGGTAGTGGGTAGTTAAATACAAGTTGTATGGGAAAATAATTTCCAAAGTATCACCCTTGATTAATTTTAACCTAGAAATCAAAAGCAGTAGTGCAATTAGTTAGATAGAGACAGTGAATCACACTGGACAAGAATGAGAATGAAAAACCACAATGAGAAGTTGGTACCGCGAGTAAAGTAATAACAAAGTAGGGCAGCGGTAGATAAAAAGCGCGGGGCAGCTCGAGAACCTCTCTGTGTTACGAATTCCCAAACTTTTTCCGGTTACGAATGGATCACCGAAGAAACCCACTCGGTACCATAGTGGTTCGAGTTACAACCATTTTGAACGCGTTAGATCATGTTGTGCAGTACAACTTAACAGTACAAAACTAACGATTGTTTACGATGTTTGAAACACCAAATTTGTGTTTCAAACATCATTTAAAATTTAATGAAATGCAACAGATTGTATGAGCCATCGAAATTGCCAAGTTAGGATCAGATCTGTACACCACATGTGGGCTGAAATATGGAGTCAAATGGACACAGAAGCGAAATCGGCGACTAAATTGTGGGGCATGTTGAATTAGCTCAACACAAATGAATTTGCTGAAAGGGAAGAAAAAAATTATGAAACCAATACAATAAGATAATCCGACTGTACAAAACGGCGTTACTTCTGGTGTCGCTTGTGGAACCACCTCTTAAATTTCAAAATTGCATTACGTCGACATAATTCGAGAGAACATACGGTAATATGAACCCACGAAATTCCGCAAGTGTTAATGTAGAGGGAACCAATTCAAGTGCCAAAACCTCCGGCGGATGTTGTCAATTATGTTGTTCATTGAGACAATTAATTACGTAGAACTCCTCAATTTAATGCTTGTTTTATACCATCGTACTAAATGTACCATGAACCTAAACAATGGGTATAATATGAGGTAAGTGACCATCACGGTGAGTAAACATGAACATGGAGTTACTCAAGCAACCCGCTGATGATACAAATAATAATATTATTTGTATTATAATTAATCATATTATGATAGACTGTATAATTCGTCTACCTAAATAATAGGTACCATTGTACAGGCTGTTATAGATTTTTGACAACCAGCGTCGTTCTATCGAACCAACACGAGCCATAAAAAATTCTTGACACACCGGTTTATTATCTCCTTTGTGCAGAAATGATAGAGATGATGAATCAATTACAAATGAAATATACCGATGTAATTCTGGGGTTTTTTAATTCCACCTACCTACGTCGGCAATAATTTTTCTATAAAAGAAGTAACTACCAACAAACATTCGAAACTACCTTGTTTCCGTAGCACGAAAAATACCTCAGAACAAAAAATCTACATCCCAAAAACCATGTTATGTTCCAAACAGCTGAAAATTAGCCTGTATTCACGTGTTGACGACTTTCGATCTGCTCCAACATTGTGAACGAACGGCTGATCGTGCAAATCTCCGGTTTAAAAAATAAACTCTATTTAAATATGAACTAAAAACTATACCAAATTGAATTCTATTCTATTGAATTTTGCTAGACATGAAATTTTCAAAATTTGTTTTGAACCCCTTCCCCTTGACGTAAGGTTATGAAAAGTTTCAAGGATCATTGTGGGGTTGGTCCGAATTTGTAAACCAAATTTCGTAATTTTAGCACAACGCGTACGGCGGACAGACGGATTTTATTTTTTTATTCTGTTTTCTGAATCTTGAAATCGTATCTTGAAATGTAAACCAACAAATTTTGAGGGAGAGTTAAACAATTTTTTTCTTCGGTTGATTTCAATGGTTCAATATCGAAGATAACAAACCAAAACAGTTTTGGTGTCATTAAAATTCTGGTGTCAGGTCGAGTTTTTCCCCAGTAAATCCACTTCACATAGGTGTAACGCGAAAAATGTGAGGATTTCCTAGCTCAAGGGGACATTTATCCAGAAGCCGTACCTACCTTATGCACTAAACCTTCATGCAACCTACCAACTAATTTTGTACACACGGGACTAAGATGCTTCGTATTAAATTCTGCAGATGGCAGAAATGTTTCCTTACATAATCAGGATTTAATCATTCCGCATTGTATATAAGTGACTAGCAATAGGTGCCAATTTTAGGGAATTTAGTGTAGGGACTTGAAAATTTTAAACTACATTTATGTACGTACATATTGAAGTTTAATATTACCTAAAGGTAGTACCACCTGCTCCTTCTCCGAGCTTGAATTCACCAAAGTGTACCTAATTAAGATCACCCTTATGGAAATATAATTTCTCCCGCATTTCCGCTTCCACCGTACTTCCGCAGCGAAAACATGAACCGCACTTTTATTTCATCCAAAATAAAAATTATACTCGCCTCTTATTTGCACTAGTTTAATACGTTGAAATATTAATTGAAGGGGGGGTACTGGGGCGATGTAATTTGAGAAATACTGTAATTACAGTATTTACTTAGTGGCTCAACATGTAGAGTACCGTATGTATATGGTACTCAAATATACACATTACGTAAGTTAGTACATTGCACGTAGGTAATTGAGTCTTCAATACAAATTTTTAAAGGTGTATAGTCTAATAACTTCTTACCTTCATTGAAATAAAACAGTGTGGAATGAATGATTAGGTTGTACTGGGCCAGTAGTGGTTTATTCCAGATAGTTTTCTCAAACAGTAGGTCTTTTCAAGTAATGTGAATGAAATTTTGCAGTAATGTGAATGAATTTGAAGTTCCGTAATAAATCGTGGAACAAAAATAAAGTGAATGGAAACGAAAGTGAACGTTTTCCGTGATACGTGAGGCGGGACGCCACGTTAGAACCAAGTTATCAGTGAACGGGGGACCCCCCCGCGCGCCCGCCAGAGCCAAAAACACTGGATTTGAAAAACGGTTGAGTTTTCTCGCTTCGCTCGCGAACACAAAAGATGTTAGGAACGGAAGAGTTTATATTATGAGAACTGCATGATGCAAAGGGAGCGAAAAAGGTGCGTCGGATACTAACAAGAGGGGGGAAGGAACAACCAAGCTAACCACAACGACGGTTATATTCACTCGTACGACTTCCTTTGGGTACATTGAACGATTCTCGAGGCATATATTGACCAAAGGTTGATACTAAATGTGCGTACGGGTCGATGAAATGTTGAAATAGTATCTTCTGAAGGAAATAACCAACAAAAACGGGGTCACATAGCAGAAACGGACGAGACGGAGAAGGGAATTCTCCGATGGTTCGCTCACCTTTATAAGAACACTTTCGGCTGCATCCTGCCTTTCTTTTTGATTTCTTGCATTTCACAACCACTCACTGCACTGTTCACTCAGTTTCTAGGGTCACAGATCCGTTAAAACAAAGGAATATCGTGGGGTTTTTTACACTTGGAAAAACGTTGTGTTGTAAATATGACAGGAGGGGTCCCCTCTTCGGTAGAGGTGGTGAGAACTGGCGGGTGGGGAACGGAGGGGAGAGCACCACCACCACAAGACCCGCTGTTGGGTCGCGATGGGAAGGTTTCGATTCGATGCATCGAAACCCTTCGATGTCCGCCATCGATATCGCTCTTCTCTCTATTTTTGTTGCGTGGATAGTTTTGGCGCACTATTTAGAAATATCGAGTATTTTGAATATCACCCGTGAATAAACGCAGCAAATTCTTCCACAACGGTTTACTATTTCCAGTCTTGGTCACTATTCTGTATATGAAATCCGTCATTTCATAACTATACGAAATAGTAGGAGAAATGAGTTGAAATATTGAGCGTTCGTTCGAGTCGTTGACCGAATCCCTTCTCAGTGAAGAATTGTCGGTAATCAGCATTGCGATAGTCTCATCAAATTTGCTACTGAACTCCAAGCCACAGTCTTGAGTTTTTATACTCGTACGTACCAACAAGTACTTAACCGAAATTACCTTCTTTATGTAGAACTAGAAACTCGATAACACCAAACCATGACACGACAAACGGCAAAATTTCAGGGTTCAGGACAATTTTCCAAATGGGCAACAGCTGATTGTGTGTGGTTTGAATCAGCTGTTTGGAAAATTGGCCTGAACCCTGAAATTCTGCCGTTCGATTCACACTCACCTTGAATTCTGAACGAAGCTTCGACGTCCGTGCAGTCTTATTAAATACAAATTTTGTATTTTAAGGTTACGTATTAAACTCTAAATACTTGAATATTTACTTATTATGAGTCTTCCTCATTCATGTAACGTTACTAGGTACTATGCTATTAGAAGGAGTAGGTCTGCACTCACTCGGCAGATATTGTTGATTTACAGAGAGCATGAAGTTTATGAAAGGGGAAACTTTGATTATTTTCGTCAAATTAAAATGTGCATGTATAGTAACGTTTTCTGCGGCATACACTGTACCTACTTAGTTACATACTGAAGGTATGGTATCTCAATAAGGTGTTAGACAAGTTTACCCACACAGTTTGTGGTTGAGTAAGGTGAAGAATCCAGTAGGGACGGTGGAGTCATATATCGAGTAATACCAAGTTGGTATTATCAACATAACACAACACTATTGTAAGTATTGACGTGGGGTATGATTATAATTCATGTGGTCCTGGATTGTAATATGATTCCACGAGTTTGTCAACGGCTTTTGAAATAATTCCAAAAAGCTCAAATTATTATTCCAACTGATGGACGTGCGTAAGAATCCGAAAATAATTATGTGTATCATAATAGGTTTTGATTGAGCTTAAATTATCGTTTGACATGAGACGACTTTAAATATTCGACTATGCAAACCTACAGGTGTTATAGCTGAGACTAAGAGACTCAGCACTGGTGAATGACCTCATTCAACCACTCGCCGTGATGCAATTATAATGAAATAATTGTGTCCCTCGCGTTGATAACTATTTAATCGATAATTATTAAACTCTTCACTGATCGATTCCCTCATAATAATCGATTGCTCCCGCCGAGTTGTATTGATGGCCTCCCTTTTCGCCGAAGGAAGGATGAGTGAGCGAAGTATGTTTCGGCCAGCGAACTGAAGGTAAACTCGGGTGAACTGGTAAACATTGAGGAAACCTACCGCTTCCCCCTCTTGCGCTCCTTCGTTCACACCTGCCGCCATCCTCCTGAATTCAAAATCTCCCTGGTAATACTTACGGATTTCTAAAGCTAATAGTCCCTGTACTTTAAACTTTCTTAAGTTAAACATGTACCAAAAATTCCCCTACCTAGTAACTAGCGACCCCGACCGAGAGGAGGTCGTTCCTACACTAGGATTTCAGTGTCCGCCACTGAAATTCTAGTGAAAACTCAATACATCGATGTCATAAAATTTTTCTCTGTGAAATCGATGTAAGTTTTTCAAGTATGGAAACGAAGTAATAGAAATTGTTGATTAACAGTAAGTAGGTATTCTAGGTACGTACCGAATAAGGTACTGCTCATTCTGCTCGTTTCCGCATGTTGAGGTGGTGATGATGAACCGAGGAACTCAAAATTTTCTTTTGGACCGTAATTTTTTGACATTTTATGTCTTTGCTATGGCACACAAACTCAAAAATCGTCACGAAAACTGTTGACGAAAAGTAACTTCCTCATTTTCCAACCCATGAAAATCGTTCACCACTCGTTGGAAAGCCCTCAATTTATCGAATATTTCCATGCCCTGCACACGACCGTGGATGTACGGAAAGCTGAGTTAAACAGAAGACAATATAGAAGACAATGATACTACAACCGAAACAGTTGTAGTATCACAACATGTGTGTTTCATGTACCATGGTTTATTAGGGTGTATATATAGGAATGCTACGTGAAATTGTAGTTGGGTGTTAGAGGTGTTTTCGAGTTCATTTTGAAGTGAATTTTGAAAGTAAACCTTAATTCACAGGATAACCGAAACAGTTGTAGTATCACAACATGTGTGTTTAATGTACCATGGTTTATTAGGGTGTATATTAGGGTAATGAGGGAGGAAATGGGGGGGTGATGGTAGTGGGGACTAAAGACATAAAATGTCCCAATGTGTTGCAGACTCGTATGCAAGCGTTTATCTTAGTTTAACACTACGATTGGCATTGGTTTTGATACACACTAGTATAATATACTACCTGGCAGCAAATAGCTCAAAACCTTCTAAAAACTGTCTTTGACTGTGACTTATCACTTCAATAAACTAATGAGGTGCAGGAGGTAACTAACGAACACAAACTAAACTTTCAATAATCGATTTAATCACACGACTAAAAAGTATACGACCGTAAATTTCACATGAAACGTATTCGACATGAATCCATTTTTTATAAAATACTAATTGGGACCATTGTCTCAACTTCCTACTTCTGCCTGTTTGTGGTGTCAGCACATTGAATAAAACTGTGGTAGGTCTCACTTGGTAATGGTAAATGGAATTTCAAGCGTAGAAGGAACCAGAATTTGAACCACTGAAAAAATATGTATTAAATAGGTATTAACTAAAACAAAATATTTTCAACATATGACTATCTAAAATAAATGGAACTCAATTTGACAGTTGTATAACGGAATGAGTTCGAGGTCGTTGTTTCCCCATTAATCATGTTTCCAGGGAAGACGAGAAACGTGCTACCTGCTCTTCGCCTGAGCCGCTCCTCGAAAAAGAACAGTTCGTCGGGAAGTATCCATCTCTGTTGGACTCCTCGGCCTAGCGGAGGAAACGGGAACCCGTTGATGAAATAATGATCCCTAGAGGGCGTGATGTTCAGCACAATAACCGTCTGGGTGATCTCACCGACTACTTTATTGGTTCTTTGTCCCTAGGATGAAGGGAAGTGGATGACGTTATGAAACGCCTGTTGTTAACATCGAGTCAGTGTACAATCGATCTCACTGCAACTCGAACTCAGACGATATCACGATATTATTAATCAAAAATATATTGAAGAAGTTGCATTTATCTGTATCTCTCCGACGTGGTTTCAGGTGCACTTTCCAAAACTAGTGCCATTGTACATTAGGATATTGGCATGAGAATAGTCATTGTAGGTTATTAATTTACTGCCGACTGAATCGTCTTTATTGTTGTGGCTATGAATAGAGTGACGCCCGTGAAAAATCTTGACAATCACCTTGGAGTAACCTGCTGCACGCTGAAGAACTGCCGCTGATGAAGCCCAGTCTACAACAAATGAACAGCTCACTGACAGTCACTCTCCTATCTGGTCTGCAAGATGTCTCTAGCGGACAATGTAGACTCTGCTATTGATGATGCATTGGCACGTGAACGATAAAAGGGAATATTTGAACTCCAGTTCAACAATGAACCACCAGCTGTCGCACTCGCCCAGAAAGAACACTGCATTTCGTTGAACAATTGGATTCAGCAATGCCCTCAGAAGCCGCTGCAGTCCATCGAAAATACAAATAGATAGAAATTGGAGGCTGTTCTGCACCAATCCAGCAGCAAATAGGTATAAAAGTTTAGGAAATTGCTCCTCCCAACGATGGACTTGAGTGATGCAAATGTGAGGCTGTATGAACGCGTACGCACCATAAATATTAATCACGCTATTTACTGGGGAGCTGAAGCATGTGGTGACGTCATTGAAAAAACTTTGCAATCATCTTGGAAAAACCTGGAGAAGCCCAGTCTACAAAAATTACTGAGCGTTAGAAAAAGCACTGCTGTTGAACAATTTAATTAATTTATGCTATCAGAAGTTGATGCAATCAAGACGTGAAGAGATCCTGCTGCTATTCATCGCAAAAAATTGGGGCAGTTCTCCAGAAAATACCTCATCCAGCGGAATATAAGTACCGGATTTATATGGTGCATGTCGATCACTAACTGCGTGGGTACCAAAAGACTTCTGGAAAATGATCGATGGAATTAATCCAGGTAAAACTGTCTCAATTGTTCAGTTACATTAGTAGGTACCTTAATATTAAAAGTGAAAATTGCTGGTTTCATGAGCCATTTAAAAGTAGGTAACTAAGGGACGTAAGAGGGGTTGCAATATTTGCCTCCCATCCTCCTTTTTAGCACGATTCCGTGAATGTCATAATTGCGACATCGTAGTTCACTCGTTTCTACCAAATACTTAGCAGATAGAAGGAACGAAGAAATCAGATGGACATTGAAGTGCACGATTCCAAATATGGTTGTACAACCGTGTTGGGACTCTGCAAGAAGTTCCATATAAACATAACCCACTTGACACTGCATCAGTCACAGTCCTTGGAGTCAATTTATAATACCATAAAACAGGCAGATCTACTGTGGCTGGTTAAGACAATTTCTTCCTTATCAGGAAACTTGAAGGAGTTGGTAACGGGTCTGTATTTTGTACTTATGCAGATGTGGTGGGTTGGATCCAATGAGAAAAACGCCTGATTTCATATTTTCGCATGCGTAGACGTGATGTCATAACTAGAATCCCAACCCGGAGAATTGCTGTCAAAAGTCATCAATACCCAATAGTTTCGGAGGGTTCCAACCACGAAACCCAGCCCGTGTGTAAAATTAGTTTTAATTTTGGGCGGAACATTTATAAATATGTATATTCCTACAGGGTCAAGGATGTTTGACGCAAATTAGCTGGTTTTCCGGAAATCAAATACCTATCCGAAGTTTTCCCAAGTCCCTAAAATCAACTTTAATATTCAAAAAACCTTTTTTTTTGGGTTTAAACTCTTTTTCTGTACTTAGGAAAACGTCTGCAGTATTTTCATATTTCTATTCAAAATGGTAAAATAATAATAATGAGATTAAATTATAAAATGCAGAATCAAACAAAACTAAAGAAAAATTGAATGGAGTATAAATATTTTTTTGAATTGGTTGAGTAATCTCTTCCGTCCGTGTAGAAATAACTTATTGCTATTAAAAGCAATAAGTCGATCAAATCCTTCTTATTTCTTCAAATATGGGATTAGGATATGAATACGAGTTTTTCTTCTCCTGGTATCGCTGAAACCGTAATTATCTAACTAGTTTCCACTGGAAAGGTTACAGTTTGGTGTTAGTAGTATGCAGCTGTAGTTGTTTACAAAGCATACCATCAAAGTCTGAAAAGTTGTTATTTTCCATTTCTCTGACGAAAAGTGGTCGTTGTCTCCCTGTATTTCAGATGAGTATTGCCCAGTCATGTGGGTATTCGAACGGCTCTTCGCATTTCTTCCTTTTCTTTTCGGTGAGGCTGCACGGTACATGTCCTGGTATCAGGGATTTATGGTCGATTTGGGACGGAAACCGCTGTCAAACCAGCCAGCACGTTGCTGCTACATGGTTCGAAACATGACTCCTTGATCCCAAGGCATATGCATATAAAAAGTCCATCTAGCCCCTTTTCCCCCAATATGCGTTGATCCACTATTTGTGCCAAAAGGGGTTTGTGCACATGAGTCACAGCAATTTAAAATTTGCGCACATATTATAAAAAAACCCAATTTAACGCTATCCCAACTAATTATAGCATAATTAGAATTTCGTCAGATACCCCGTTTTACCCAAAATTGCACTTAACCCCCTTTACCCTGCAGATACAGTTTTTTTCAACTTTTTGCACGAATACGAAGCTTCCCTACCTTCGGTAGTAGGAAACAAAACTGCGATTTTCAGCTTAAAAGGACGAGCACTGAGTGTTCACTTAATGTGCAATTCACGATGATGAACTACAATTAACCATGTTTCACAAAAAACCAACTGCTTTCAACGAAGAAAATATAGTTATAGGCAGTTACTTAACGAGATGCTATTCCTCCATCCAACCATCTGAAGACCCATCCTGAGAACCAGTTCTAAGGGGGTATTCTCCTAAATTACGCGACCCTCCTATTTACTTTACAAAAGTTAACTATTCTCTTACGCAAGTTCGTTACTCCTTAAAGGTTTATGGTTTTTGAATGAAGACGCTCGAAAGGAGATAAATAACCCGGAGATAACGAAGCAATCAATCTGAACAATGACGGCGAGTTGAGTAGACTGTCGTTGCCCATTTTTGAAATCAGAATCCCGCAGTTTTAAGAGTCGTCTCAAAAACTTTATAAGGTCTTACGTTTCTCATTTGAACATTTATTACCAAGATAATATCGTAGATATCGGCGATCGTAAGGCATTGGATAAGTACTAAAATCGAAACCACGCTCTGCATAAGCCTACTCTGCCATTCTTATTGTCTAGGGTTTTCCAGAGTGCTATCAATCTATCATAATTAAATATTGAACAAGCCTATTGTCACCTACGTACGAGTCAATCTGTCAATCTTGACGGTCCTCCGCGACAAATCCGTTAAACGATTTTTCCGCAACCGTTTATCATGTTCTCTACAGATCTTCAGTTCTGTACTTAGACTCGATAGTGTGTACCGGTCTCTCATTCGCCAGCCAATCCAAGGAGTGCAAAGTTTAAGGTATTTATGGCTCCCAAGCTGTATTACTATGGCGCACAGGCGTGAGGCTATGCTTTCTCTCATGTGGTGGACCATGTTCAAAGACATTTTGTGGCGGTCGTTCTTGGCCTTTCTATGTCCAACTTAGTATATGGTTAATTTGGAGACCTTATATAGTCATGGCTCTAGACATTCCAGATTGTCACCTCTGAGGTGGTTCAAAGGTTCAAAGACAGGTATTCTGGTTCAATGATATACGGGGCTTGGCGGAGCAGCATGGAGTTGAGTTTGGTACTAATATAAAAAGCTGGAACGTCTTGAGGCTGCTGCTGATCAAATCACTTCTGGTGTGAGGAGATGATCATGCGCTCACAGGGCTCTTGCCGGATGTACGGATTCTTCATCCAGGACCTGATATGAGGCTAGCGAGTTTTTCTGAAGGGGCGCAGAGGTTCTTCAACAAAGTGCTGTGGATGTTCAGGGAGCCTGGCACCTCAAGGCAAGTACTCCCTGTGAGTTTGCTCGGTCCTTGCGGCATTTTCGGCGTAGAGTGTTTGGCCCGGCTAAAATGTTAAAGCTGGATGGTGGCGACCGAAGTCCATTCTGGCGTTTTTCAATAATTGAAAACCCTACTTAATACAACAATTATTGTTGTATTAAGTGGGGTTTTCTTCTTCTTCTTCTCATGTTCTGTAAATAATATCATAGTAAAATATTGAGTGTTTGTTGTTGAACTATACAACTGCACGGTGTACCTAGTTAAAAAAAACTCTGCAAATTCTTGACACAACGGTTCATTATCTTCTTTGTACAGATCACCCTTCTGTCTAGATCACTAGGTCTAAATGTCTAGATCCTAAATGTTAGATTAATTATTATTATCAATAATTGAAATTATTAGAAATTAGAAATTAGAAATTATTATCACTACTTAATTATTAACAATTTTATCAAGTACCTAGTGAGAATTATTATAATTTATTGTTAGGTATTAATAATTCGTATTTATTAATAATAATAATAATAATTATTAATTATGATTAATTAATACGATATAATTCTGGGGTTTTTAATACTACGTCGGTAATAATTTTTCTATAAAAGAAGTACCTACCTAATAACAAACATTCGAAATTACCTTCATTTCCGTAGCACGAAACGCACCTCAGAACAACAAACTCGACATCACTTAAGCCATATGATGTTCCAAAGAGGTTGTTAGTATGAAAATGGACCTGTATTTCAACAGTTTGATTCACGATCCTGTTGTGAGGCACAATCTTTGAGCCGTCATTGTGAACGAACGGCTGGTCGCACAAAGCTGCGGATGGTCTTAAAAAAATTCTACGGAACAAACTCTATCTAAATATGAAATAAAAAACATACCGTTCTATATGAATTTTTCGAGATATGAGATTTTCAAATTTTCAAAATTTGTTTTGAACCCCTTCCCCTTGACCTAGGGTTCTGAAAAGTTTCGAGGACCATTGTGGGGTTGGTCGAAACCCATAAAAAAAATTTCGTAATTTTAACTCAACGCTAACTGGGCAAAGTGGCGCGGACGGCGTACGGCGGACGGACGGATTTTTTTGGTTTATTATCTTCGATAATGAACCATTGGAATCGCCCAAAGAAAAAAAAAATTTAACCCCCCCTCAAAATTTGTTGGTTTACGTTTCAAGATACGTAGATTCAGAAAATCGAATAAAAAAAAATCCGTCCGTCCGCCGTACGCCGTACGCCGTACGCCGTCCGCGCCACTTTGCCCAGTTAGCGTTGAGTTAAAATTACGAAATTTTTTTTATGGGTTTCGACCAACCCCACAATGGTCCTCGAAACTTTTCAGAACCCTAGGTCAAGGGGAAGGGGTTCAAAACAAATTTTGAAAATTTGAAAATCTCATATCTCGAAAAATTCATATAGAACGGTATGTTTTTTATTTCATATTTAGATAGAGTTTGTTCCGTGGAATTTTTTAAGACCATCCGCAGCTTTGTAGGACCAGCCGTTCGTTCACAATGACGGCTCAAAGATTGTGCCTCACAACACGATCGTGACTCAAACTGTTGAAATACAGGTCCATTTTCATACTAACAAGCTCTTTGGAACATCATATGGCTTAAGTGATGAAATGAAGGTAATTTCGAATGTTTGTTGGTAGGTACTTCTTTTATAGAAAAATTATTACCGACGTAGTATTAAAAACCCCAGAATTATATCGTATTAATTGATCATAATTAATAATAATAATCATTAACAATAAATACGAATTATTAATACCTAACACTAAATTATAATAATTTTCACTAGGTACTTGATAAAATTGTTAATAATTAGTGATAATTGATAATAATAATTAATCTAACATTTAGGATCTAGACATTTAGACCTAGTGATCTAGACAGAAGGGTGATCTGTACAAAGAAGATAATGAACCGTTGTGTCAAGAATTTGCAGAGTTTTTAATTCGATTTTCTGAATCTACGTATCTTGAAACGTAAACCAACAAACTTTGAGGGGGGGTTAAAATTTTTTTTTCTTTGGGCGATTCCAATGGTTCATTATCGAAGATAATAAACCAAAAGTTGCAATAGATTTTGTTGGCAATTAGCAACTACATTAAAATAGCATGGTAGGTACATGTGTATAACAATAAGATACACATACTAATAAGGAAGTAAGTAGGTACAGGGATCAATTACCTTATTGCTCAATTTCCAACATGGTTGCAAGTATAAGCTGAAGCTTCCTCTCTCAATCCTTATCTGATCCTTTGTCTTGATCTAATTCATCTTTTTCCATGAAATGATTCATTAACCTTGTCGATTGATCCGCACTAGAATCTGTTGGAGGACTTGACGCGGATGGTTTTCTCCTTTCCGCCCAGAGGTCCCCCTGCCCATAACCGGGAGACACGGGGTGCCGCTATTGTTGATATTCGAACAATCGGTCTCGCTATGCCTCCGGTATGATGATGAACATTCATAGAAGAGTAATAATTAGGGAAGTTGAGTTCGAAGACCTTTCCTGTCCTGTCCACCTTCCAGTCGATACGTCCGCCTGCCAGGCCGCTTCGCTGCCAACCACAGGTGCGAGCCCACGTGTTTATCTAATTTATGCTCTCGGCCCCCGAGGAAAACTAAAATAAGCCTCAGGTATGAGCAATATATTCATTTAATATCCACGTAAATTCATATTTGTTTCTCAAATAATACATACAGGGCACAGATCATTTCAACGGGCGGCTTTTCATTTTTTTTCTTTTCTTTTTTATAATCAAACATTTTCTTGACTAACTACCTAAATGAATTATATTTTGCAGGTATAGAACGAAAGCAGTCATGCAGCATGATATAGTGAGCGGATTTTCCAGGTCACGTACAAACTAGTCGGTTGGCTGACCAAGACCGAATGTTAGTCACACTGAAAAACACGAAGAAGTAACACAGACCGAAGAAGGAAAGTAGGCGACACCTAGAAATTTTTTTTCTTTTTCACAGACACTTTCAGAAGACGATTTGATGCTTCATTATTGCTGTTGTAATAAATGTCAACTGTTCATTAAATGAATTTTATTAACACAATTCGAGTTAAAAAGGGCCATTACCTACCTTAAATTTTGTCAAGAATGAGATTTTAGTATTTTCTGAAAGATGAAAACGCTGGTGAAAAAGAAATACAAAAAATATCAAAAATGCGAAAAGTAACAAAATTATCGGGGCGGGGGGGGGGGGGGGAGAAAGTGAACAATGTTTTAGTTAGTTAGTTAGATAAGAGGTACAGGAGGTGAAGTTATAATCGATGGTGCACCCTTCCTTATTGATTTATTCAACGTTGAAATTTAAAAAAGGGCCCTTAACCTATTCCACGTCTCACTTGTCTGTCCCCGGAGGGATGGGAAGGGAAGGGGTAGAGGAGGAGAACGATTAATCGACGAGAATGGATTTGTCACCGGAAAGAACGATTGTTGATGCATCAAATCCCCCTGGTTTCTGAGTCATAAGTTGATCAGAGTAGATTGTGAAATCAATCAATCAGGCAGTGAAATAAATGATTTTATGTAGAAAATTCTATGGACTCTTTCTTAATAAAACAATAATAACAGTTTTATTTCTGAGCAGGAACATAGTTCCCGTCTAGCTCTGAAAATGTAGAGGTATGGGCTGCGAATTTTAAATGTCAAAATGAAAAAATTGTTATTTGAACATTTAGATAAACCCATAAATAAAGAGGAAAAAAATTGAATAGTACCTACTAAAATATTTAATTCCGCATGATTTTGGCTTTAAATCACAAACTGCCCCTGAGTGTGAATTCATACTGCCCTTGAGAATGAATTCATACATATATTATTCGGTTTTAGTTATTATCATTTCCAACTATATATATGAAGATGATGAATTGTTTTCTAGAATATTAAATAAATTAATTTTATTGTTTCAGAGAGAATGGTGCAGTTTGCTATTATCTCTGTTGATAATCATCAAACCAAAGTAACTGTCGATGCCAGCAGGATCACAGTAAGCTTGAAATATTAGTTTAGTGGTGCAGACAGGTTCGGAGAGTTGTGACCAAACCTTCACAAACATTGATAACGGCAGGATTGAGCGTCTTAACGATCCACAAGCCATCAGTTGGTTCAATATGAGCTCGTCAAGTTTACGACCTTCCCCAATTGACATTCACCTACAGAGATGGAATATGAATGCCTTTGTCCCTCTCCCGTTCAGCTCCGAACAGAAATAGCGGCCGTCATTCTCCTATTTGAGGATCCAGACCCCACGGACCGTTCATCCGTTCGACCCTCCGATTTCGCCCTTTTGGAAGCTCGGTAGCTATAAAAAAAAAAAAAAAAAAATCAATCTATTCCATTTTCTAAACGTCAGCTTCCAATCTCGGCTACCACAATGAGAAACTTTATATTCCGCCGAATAAACAGGCAAACAAAAAGAATCCGAGAAATACATAGTTGTAAAGGTAGGCAACGTATTAACGAAATACGTTACGTCTCTCAATACCGGCATACAATAATAAAGGCTATTCTCAATGCGGCGCGCTGATTAGAATGGTTGATCAATCAGGAGACTGTGCCAGGTACACAAACAATCAACTCGGTTAAACCAATTTATTTATTAACTATAAGGAGATGGTATAGCACCATCATATTGCCATAATATATTACCATAAGGGCCATGAGGTATAGCACCATAATATTCCACTCTTTTGATTCACAATTTTCAACAAACTTGCAAGGCACTGTGTATTTGGTTTGGAATATTGATCTACGCTTGCTGAATTCTTCTTAGCAAAGAGAAGCTCAAAGTACATCCTCTCCTGATAGAGAATAAGTTCAACAGTTTCCTAATCATTGGTACAAGGCAAGTCTCGGTCCGAGTATTTAGGCCCAGCCGTCCGAAGCGTACATAAATAAATTATTATGCACCAATTTTCCACCATTATTAATCCAAAAGTTCTTCTTTTGTCCAGTGGGTCTTGGTCCGAGCAAAGGCTCTTCAGCTGAATGCCAACGGCTCTCCTTCCACGTCTCCTGCACCAGGTGACTGGGAGACGTCCCCTTTTCCAGGTTCGAGCTTGACGCTCTACTGCATTAGTGTCTTTTCGAGGCGTATGCCATTCCAATCGCCACTTCCTCTTAATTTGGGCGTGTGTGGGAGTCTCGCGAGTCTTTGTCCATAGGTCACAGCAGGAGATAATTTTGGGCCGAAAGACACGAATGATCCTGAGAAGACACTTGTTACTCATTTGTCGTTTGCCTCGCAACTCTCCAAGTCTCTCAACCTTATACTTGGACCGTTTTAACGTTGGAGTAGAATATCCTCAGCTTTGTTCTCCTCCTTATGTGCCTGGCTCGCCAAATAGGGTACAGCTGCACAAACACACCATTAGCCTTTCGGAAGCGTGCTACTACGTCCTCCGTTGTCCTCTATTCTACTCCCGTTCACACAAAGATGTTAGTCTGCTGCAACGTTGATCCTCGTGGATCAAATAAAACCGGATATAAATACAGAACCGGATTTTTGTAATCTCTCCCTTCTAAAATTTCAATTTAAAGATCATTTTCCGATTTAGATTTGAAGGCAGTTTAGAGGCAATTACGATCTAATTTAGATTAACTTGGTTTTCCAATCTTAACGATCCTGAAGGGTTAATTAGCGTAAAAGGAAGGAAAACGGTGGGGGTCGGGGTTAGCTGAAAAATTGTTTAATGGGGAACCAGCCTCTTCCGCCTTTATTCGATACTTTTACTTCCGGTACTAGACTTACGTTTCGCTTCTGGATTCCGGAGGAAATTCAAATAGGCGAAACCCGAGCCAACCGTCAGATTATACACCTTGTGAATATTAGGGGGTTAATGGGGGATAGTACACAGATAACAGAACTCATTAGTTAGGAATAGGTTTGTATTAGGTATCTAATTTTAAAGTGACACGTTTCTTGGTGGGTACCTACCTTCTTTTCAGCTGAAATTCGCTGTTGCTCATCTGCTGTTTTGCTGTACTTCGTGCTAGGAAATTGGCCTTCAAATGAACAAAAACAACTTGAAAGAAAAACCTATGTTATATGCACCTACAGTTGGATTTTGACGACATTGGTATGGGACGAATTAACTCAAGCCTGCTATTATAGCTATTAGCCTGCTATTATTCCTGTATCCTATTATAATAATAGGATACAGGAACTATTATGAACGAATTATTATGAACGCGAAACCTGGTTTCGGAAACCATATGATTCGTGAAAGATTCATATAGTTCATATGATTCATTTATCACCTGCTCTTGTGGTTTCGTCTCATTTTGATCAGTACATCGTATAGATATGTGGGTTGAAGGATAATTCAGGTAGGTAATTGTTAAGTACACAAAAGATACCGTTATGAATAAAATTTCACTTTTCATCACTTTTCCGAATTCGAATATCTGAGCTTTTCATGAAACGCAGCAAGGACTTATTGAGCAGTCCTCCAGACAGTCCTCCAAACTATAATTCATGAGGTTGAAATGTTCAAAAAGCCATAGCTCGAAAACCTCAGATACATTTGAGTTATTAAATTCGAATAGGTAACTGAGTTTTGGGTCTAATTGTCTTAATTTTTGGTGTCATCGATATTTAATAAACAAAGTGAACTTTTGTTGTTGGCTCACTTGATGCAATTAACGGTAAGTTTCGTTGATTGCGTCAAGTTTAGCTTAACCAATATTAAAGCAACAATTGTTTAGAATGGTTTCTACTCATAATAATTGCTCTAAGCTTCCTCCATTCTGCCGAATGCTGATCTACGCCCTTCTGGTCACTGCGTCGACAGCACGTTGGAGCTATTGGCGGTTTGCTTACTTCGGTTGCATTCGAAGGCCACACTCTAGAATTCACTCGGTCAGAATTTGTAGATTCATTAGAGTGAAAAATTGAGTAGAAGTCGACCGTAACTCCTCAGCTCATGGGGCGATAATTTTTCATTGTAAAGCCCTTTCAGCAGAAGTGGACGCCACTTGACCAGCTCCTCTCCTACACCATCACGCACACACACCCAACTTACACGCTTGCACCATAGTCGCCTGATGGGCAATATTATGTAAATAAAACATTGATTGATTGATTGATAAAGCCCTTTGCTGAAAAAAAATTCTGCAAATTCTTGACACAACGGTTCATTATCTTCTTTGTACAGATCACCCTTCTGTCTAGATCACTAGGTCTAAATGTCTAGATCCTAAATGTTAGATTAATTATTATTATCAATTATCACTAATTATTAACAATTTCATCAAGTACCTAGTGAAAATTATTATAATTTATTGTTAGGTATTAATAATTCGTATTTATTATTAATAATTATTATTATTAATTATGATTAATTAATACGATATAATTCTGGGGTTTTTAATAATACGTCGGTAATCATTTTTCTATCAAAGAAGTACCTACCAACAAACATTCGAAATTACCTTCATTTCCCAACAAACATTCGAAATTACCTTCATTTCCGTAGCACGAAACGCACCTCAGAACAACAAACTCGACATCACTTAAGCCATATGATGTTCCAAAGAGCTTGTTAGTATGAAAATGGACCTGTATTTCAACAGTTTGAGTCACGATCGTGTTGTGAGGCACAATCTTTGAGCCGTCATTGTGAACGAACGGCTGGTCGTACAAAGCTGCGGATGGTCTTAAAAAATTCTACGGAAGAAACTCTATCTAAATATGAGATAAAAAACATACCGTTCCACATGAATTTTTTCGAGATATGAAATTTTCAAAATTTCAAAATTCATTTTGAACCCCTTCCCCTTGACCTAGGGTTATGAAAAGTTTCGAGGACCATTGTGGGGTTGGTCGAAACCCATAAAAAAAATTTCGTAATTTTAACTCAACGCTAACTGGGCAAAGTGGCGCGGACGGCGTACGGCGGACGGCGGACGGCGGACGGCGGACGGCGTACGGCGTACGGCGGACGGACGGATTTTTTTTAATTCGATTTTCTGAATCTACGTATCTTGAAACGTAAACCAACAAATTTTGAGGGGGGGTTAAAAAAATTTTTTCTTTGGGCGATTCCAATGGTTCATTATCGAAGATAATAAACCAAAATCCGTCCGTCCGCCGTACGCCGTACTATTAATTATATCGTATTAATTAATCATAATTAATAATAATTATTATTAATAATTAATACGAATTATTTAATACCTAACAATAAATTATAATAATTTTCACTAGGTATTTGATACAATTGTTAATAATTAGTGATAATTGATAATAATAATTAATCTAACATTTAGGATCTAGACATGCAGACCTAGTGATCTAGACAGAAGGGTGATCTGTACAAAGAAGATAATGAACCGTTGTGTCAAGAATTTGCAGAGTTATTTATTTCATATTTAGATAGAGTTTGTTCCGTAGAATTTTTTAAGACCATCCGCAGCTTTGTACGACCAGCCGTTCGTTCACGATGACGGCTCAAAGATTGTGCCTCACAACACGATCGTGGATCAAACTGTAGAAATACAGGTCCATTTTCATACTAACAAGCTCTTTGGAACATCATATGGCTTAAGTGATGTTGTGTTTTTGTTCTGAGGTACGTTTCGTGTTACGGAAATGAAGGTAATTTCGAATGTTTGTTGGTAGGTACTTCTTTTATAGAAAAATTAAAAAGTATTAAAAACTCTAGAATTATATCGTATTAATTAAATACAAATTATTAATATTTAACAATAAATTATAATAATTTTTACTAGGTATCTACTTGATAAACTTATTAATAATTAGTGATAATTCATAATAATAATTAATCTAACATTTAGGATCTAGACATTTAGACCTAGTGATCTAGACAGAAGGGTGATCTGTACAAAGAAGATAATGAACCGTTGTGTCAAGAATTTGCAGAGTTTTTTTTTTATTCGATTTTCTGAATCTACGTATCTTGAAACGTAAACCAACAAATTTTGAGGGGGGGTTAAAAAAATTTTTTCTTTGGGCGATTCCAATGGTTCATTATCGAAGATAATAAACCAAAAACATACCGTTCAATATGAATTTTTCGAGATATGGAATTTTCAACATTTCAAAATTCGTTTTGAACCCCTTCCCCTTGACCTAGGGTTATGAAAAGTTTTGTGGATCATTGTGGGGCTGGTCCAAACCCAGAAACCAAATTTCGTAATTTTAGCTCAACGCTAACTGGGCAAAGTGCCGCGTACGGCGGACGGCGTACGGCGGATGGACGGATTTTTTTTTATTCGATTTTCTGAATCTACGTATCTTGAAACGTAAACCAACAAATTTTGAGGGGGGGTTAAACTTTTTTTTCTTTGGGCGATTCCAATGGTTCATTATCGAAGATAATAAACCAAAACACATTCTTCCTCATTGAACCATGGGTTTTTACCCTGATTGAAAATAAATGTAACTAAACTGTTCAAAAGGTGAGAATATTACAAACGTAGAAATATTAACCTATGGATTTGAAAAACAAGTCATTTTCACTGATCTATTCCTATTGATAACGTTTGGTGGGATGAGGGAGATAGGAAAATTTAACGCTCTTTTGGTTTATTATCTTCGATAATGAACCATTGGAATCGCCCAAAATCGTCTCCTGCCAGCCGTCTTACGTCATACGCTCGTGCGTCATAGGCTGTGACGTACTTGTTGGCCACCTGCCAGCCGTCTTACGTCATACGCTCGTGCGTCATAGGCTCTGACGCACTAGTTAGCCTCCTGCCAGCCGTCTTACGTCATACGCTCGTGCGTCATAGGCTCTGACGCACTAGTGGCCTCGTGCCAGCCGTCTTACGTCATACGCTCGTGCGTCATAGGCTCTGACGTACTTGTTGGCCTCCTGCCAGCTGTCTTACGTCATACGCTCGTGCGTCATAGGCTCTGACGTACTTGTTGGCCTCCTGCCAGCCGTCTTACGTCATACGCTTGTGCGTCATAGGCTCTGACGTACTTGTTGGCCTCCTGCCAGCCGTCTTACGTCATACGCTCGTGCGTCATAGGCTCTGACGTACTAGTTAGCCTCCTGCCAGCCGTCCTACGTCATACGCTCGTGCGTCATAGGCTCTGACGTAATGGCCCGCCGGTCGCTTGTGTTTTTTCTGTCTCTCTTTCTCTTTTTACTCCAACCACATAAATTTGTAATCATCTTTCAACTCCCCTTACCGCACAGGGTTTTCCCTATGGCTAGGGGTACATTCCATTTATGATCTTTATTATTGTAAATATTATTATAGGTACTTTCAATCATGTAATTATACTACCATTGATGTATATATAATTATGTCTATCGGAATAAATCAATTATTCATTCATTCTGACGTGATCTGAGGGAAAGGGTGAATCAAGGGAACAAATTTTTCCCGTTTCAGTTTATGTGCCAAAGCAAAGACATGAAAATGTCTAAAAAATATGTAAATAGGTACCTAAGCCCAACTGTAATGTCAATTTTCTGACAATGAGTTTTCGACTATAGTTTTCATACCTTTTTACTTAAGTACTTATTGCAATTTGAGACTGATAATGAGCTGTTTGCAAATAAAAAGTCTGATAACTACTTTATTACATCTTATTAATCTATTTTCAAGTTCCGATTCACAGTTGAATGTATTTTATTTAGATGTCGTAAAATTCGAAAACGATGGAATGACGAAACCTGTCGACTACTGACTCAAGTGATACTGTCGACTTCTAACACATGTAGGTCGACTACTAGTGCAAAACCATGTCGACTACTGAAGAAAATGTTGGTCACTGGTATCGACTACTACCTAGAGCATTGGGATTTTTTACAAAACTTGTTTTTCCCTTTTCAAACCATGTTGAATAATATTTCCCGCTGCCAGGTCTATTAGGGAAGGATCTTGGGTACACAATGAACAGGTTTGCAATGAGAAATAGTTGATAATAATAATTAATCTAACATTTAGGATCTAGACATTTAGACCTAGAATTTTTTTTATGGGTTTCGACCAACCCCACAATGGTCCTCAAAACTTTTCATAACCCTAGGTCAAGGGGAAGGGGTTCAAAACGAATTTTGAAAATTTGAAAATCTCATATCTCGAAAAATTCATATAGAACGGTATGTTTTTTATTTCATATTTCGATAGAGTTTGTTCCGTAGAATTTTTTAAGACCATCCGCAGCTTTGTACGACCAGCCGTTCGTTCACAATGACGGCTCAAAGATTGTGCCTCACAACACGATCGTGACTCAAACTGTTGAAATACAGGTCCATTTTCATACTAACAACCTCTTTGGAACATCATATGGCTTAAGTGATGTCGAGTTTGTTGTTCTGAGGTGCGTTTCGTGCTACGGAAATGAAGGTAATTTCGAATGTTTGTTGGTAGGTACTTCTTTTATAGAAAAATTATTACCGACGTAGTATTAAAAACCCCAGAATTATATCGTATTAATTAATCATAATTAATAATAATTATTATTAATAATAAATACGAATGATTAATACCTAACAATAAATTTTAATAATTTTCACTAGGTACTTGATAAAATTGTTAATAATTAGTGATAATTGATAATAATAATTAATCTAACATTTAGGATCTAGACATTTAGACCTAGTGATCTAGACAGAAGGGTGATCTGTACAAAGAAGATAATGAACCGTTGTGTCAAGAATTTGCAAGAATTTGATTTTCTGAATCTACGTATCTTGAAACGTAAACCAACAAATTTTGAGGGGGGGTTAAAAAAAGTTTTTCTTTGGGCGATTCCAATGGTTCATTATCGAAGATAATAAACCAAAACCCCAGAATTATATCGTATTAATTAATCATAATTAATAATAATTATTATTAATAATACATACGAATTATTAATACCTAACAATAAATTATAATAATTTTCACTAGGTACTTGATAAAATTGTTAATAATTAGTGATAATTGATAATAATAATTACGAGTATTATTATTATCAATTATCACTAATTATTAACAATTTTATTAAGATTAGATTAGATTAAGATTAAGATTAGATTATTAAGATTAGATTTAGATTTATTATTAATCTAACATTTAGGATCTAGACATTTAGACCTAGTGATCTAGACAGAAGGGTGATCTGTACAAAGAAGATAATGAACCGTTGTGTCAAGAATTTGCAGAGTTTTAATTTGTGGAATAAATTAAGGAAATTAGGACCGCCTAAGTGGCGTGAGGTTGACAACGTGAACGAAATCGTTAAGACAAAAAGTCGGGAAAAGAAGCGGTACTTTAAAAAACTCTAGGTGGTATTTTTCGTTGGAAATTAGGTGCAGAATCCGTAGGCGAAGTAGTTCGTTCTTTATCTGATACACCTTGTGTACTCGTAGGTCGGCATGGAATTTAGATGGACAATTGACGAGACCGTCACTGAGCTACCGTCCATTTGTTACTCTACCAACGTTTTAATTTATGCACAGGCAGACTAAATGACCG